>LPNX010775882.1:381346-399792 GCA_001517045.1 Pseudotsuga menziesii
TTGACCCAAGTAAAGACGGTCGACAATGGAGGCATTAAGCATTATCATGGGAAGCCCGCCATTGGCACGATTTCACTAGTCACTAGAACCGAGCCCATATGTCACTAGAAACTCGAGCCCACGAGAATGCGACCAACCCACATGTCATATGCAAACCCGAGGCCATATGTCATTTGCAGAGCCGAGTCCATATGTCACTAGAACCTTCAAGCACATGGGAATGCGGCGATTCGCTGGACAACGCATCCCTGTACATCGATTTCACCACAATATTGCAAAGCCAAACCCATATGTCACCAAAACCTCGAACACATGAGAATGCAACGATTTGTTGGACGATGAATCCCTGCAAATATGTATAACCTGTGTTGGATACATTTTTGAGCAGATCCTGGGCTGATCTAGGAAAATCTGGATCCAAATTCGTTTTTGATTCGGGAATCCGCGAATCCATCCCCCAAGGCCCATAGTTCCAGTAACACATGTAATGCAATATTGCTCTACTTTTTTCAAGGATAACTTTGTAGGGATGCTTCCCCATATTCATGGATGGCATCCCTAGTAAACCCATTGGCGTAGACTAGTGCCCCTCACTTAGGATGATTCAAACCGGGCACCTACTGGCAGGGAACTAGCCAAATGCTTGAGGACATTGGCAACAATTGGTTGAGCTAACCCTTTGTTATTTATTTATTTAGCACTTCACAGGGAAACCCCCTAGCACTTCCTTGCATTTTGCAGATTGTACCTGTTACCGGATGGAATGGCAATCCAAGCCACCGGTAAGCTTTTGCAGAGAGAGTGACCACTATCACCTTAATCATTCTCCCAAACTTCTTTGGAAGTCGAAACCTCCCAGGGGAGAGCCTTATGTAATCCTGTGAAAGACACTTAAACACACGAACACACCTTACAAACAAGTGAAGTCAACGACTAGTGCCTAATGGAGTCAATCAAAAGGTGTAGTAGGTGTAGTATAATTATAGCAGTTCATTTATTCACAAGTAAGCCAATAATGTAGCTAATTTTTTCCAATGTGCGTATAACAACAATATAATAGATTAATAGAGCTAACCCTTTGTTATTTATTTATTTAGCACTTCACATGAAAACTCCCTGGCACTTCCCTGCATTTTGCAGATTGTACCTGTTACCGGATGGAATGGCAATCCAAGCCACCGGTAAGCTTTTGTAGAGAGAGTGACCACTATCACCTTAATCACTTCTCCCAAACTTCTTTGGAAGTCGAAACCTCTCAGGGGAGAGCCCTATGTAATCCCGTGAAAGACACTTAGATACACGAACACACCTTACAAACAAGTGAAGTCAACGACTAGTGCCTAATGGAGTCAATCAAAAGGTGTAGTAGGTGTAGTATAATTATAACAGTGCATTTATTCACAAGTAAGCCAATAATGTAGCTAATTTGTTTCCAATGTGCGTATAACAACAATATAATAGATTAATATGCGAGAATTAGCAAAATATAAGTAATTTATCACAACCAAATAATTACAAGGGTACATGCACAACGGTATACGTAAATATATCAGTCATTAGCAGCAGTATCAATAATCCAATTGTTGAAGAGATTGTCAACAACAATATTAAGTATATATGTAAGTTTATTTAATCCAACATTTTAATTCGTATAACATGTGTTAAATACTAGCTTACATCAATTTGAAGTGGATGTGTATTTATGCATTCATTTGAAGACTGCATGTACGATGGAAAAGATGCAAAACAATCCACTTTTAGTGGTAATCTATGCTAGCAATTTATGCTAACCTTCATTAACCACTGTTTCTTTATTGTGTGCAGGGTTTGAAGGAGGGAAGTAAGGAGGGTTGCCACTGTAAGAGCATCCCTGAGGGTGAAAGGGAAGGTTTGGAACAAGCCCTTACTACAGATCCAGAAACAAGCCATAGGTTGAGATGGAAGGAAAAGGAGAAAGGGCTGAGGGAAGTAACAACTTGAGGGTAAAGAAGGGAGAGTTGGGAAGGTAGCGAGGAAAGAGAAGGTTCAGGATCTTGGAGGAGAGATAAGAGAGGGAAGTGAGGGCTGCTTAAGAAGAATCACTGGAAATAGATCTTGCTACTAAGATAATTCTTATAAGCATACATAGGAAAAATAGAAAGAAGAATAGAGACTGAATCACATGAATGAAGAGATGAATATTGGAGTGTATCCTTCCATTGAATAATGACGAATAATAGTGTACATAAATAGTACATCCCTCATAGGTAAAATTGAGTTGTATTGGAGACAACTCATCAAACTTAGAAAGATAGACTTACTAAATACGATAAATCCCCATAGGTGGCTAAAGCACTTTCCTAATCAGTCAAGGACCTCAGGAATTAGCTAAAGCATGAGCGAGTTGTTAAGTATGATGGAAAAACATGCTAATCCTGGAATATGGAGAGAAAATCATGGAGGATGTTGGCAACAAAAGATAGCAGTTTCCTAGTAGACTAACTTTACCTTATCCACAAAAAAGTTGGTATAAAGCAGTAAAAGACAAAATTTGTAGGAAGGTACAGTTACTTATTCTGACAGTCAATAAAGTGTGCAGGATCAAACCATAATCAAGATTAAAGCGCTCCTAGGGATATATGGCAAGTGTTGACCATGTGGTGCAAGTGGATGCCAACTATATAGGCTAGTGGGTAGGAAATTAATCAAAATTGATTAAATATTTTATCCTAAGTATTGAGAGGGTTTATAATATTCCCACACCCCCTTTAAGTCTGACTTTATGATGATATATAGATGCATATAGGGCCCAACAACAAAGCTATGGTCACCCTTTACAATTATTCATGTCCAGAAAAGCTGAGGAAAGATGCAAAAGGCACAAAATTTGAATTATGTCTTCAGTTATGTCTTTATCTTCACTTGAATGAACTACTTCTAGTGAAAGAATTTGACGAAGAAATCATGAACTCCATGATCATGCGCTAGAGTGTAGAATCTTCAAGAAAGGAAAGGAGAGACTCCTTGTATTTCATCATCTGATGAAGTAGGAGCATTATTTGAATGCTTCTTGCTGCTAACAAACTCTGATCCGCAAACACAATCTGAAATGGAAAAGAGATCCGTGCACACTCCTTCCCAAAGAGTATAAAAATCAGGACAATTTGTTACATAACCAATTCCTTGTATAGCTGCAAAATTGTGATGTCAGCCACATATCATTTTTCCAATATGATGTAGCACCTTTCCAGATCTGATATGAGGCTAACAAAACTTTGATATATCAGAAATATTATCATATGGAACAACAAAGACAAAGGCTTCAGTGACTCCATGAGGACATGGGACTAGACTAGGAAAAGTATGAGCAATTGGGAAAAATTGATGAGTGTAAAAGTCTGAATGATGAATGGACTTGAGATCTGAATCATAAGTGTTTAAAACAGATCCAAACATGTGTAATATCAGTCCAAAGATGACTAAGGTCATGGATAACCAACTAGTGAAAGATAAGCAAGACTTCAAACCATGTAATATAAGTAACACTGCATAAGAGACCAGTGAGGAATCAACTAGTGAACTTGGGATCTGTACAGTCTTAGGAGTATTCAGAGGTATGGTATATGGTAAGGATGGTGGTATGAATGGTCTTATGACATGTATTTCAGCCTGCAAACATGCTTCTAAATCAAAATTATAATCACGTGAAGAAGAGCCGCGTAAAGACGAGTCAAGATCTACTGGAGAATCACAATTATTGAGAGATGAATCTAGTAGACTGATATGTGGATTATCAAAGAAAGGATTTGATATTTATGATTATGATATATTAGAAAATGAATATATATCAGAGATATGAGGAATGGATTTTACTCTGGCACTCAAGGCATAGTTTATATCACCTTGGAACTGCGCACTATGACAGTGTTTTGAAGAATCAACATGCTTCTCTAGCTCATCTGAAACTTTGATATTGTGCTTCTCAAGAAGCTGAGACATGATGTCCATCTTCTTCTTGAAACATTTCTTCTCTGGATGAAATCTCTTGCTGCAATATAATACTTGGATATGCTCCCTTTCTTCTTGACTTTCTTCATTGAATCTTCATTAGTAGGCTTCGAACTTTCATCTTCAATTTCTGACTTTGGCTTCTTCTCTTTCACAATTTGCTTCTCTTTTGATCTTGCATTCTTGCTTCCTTGAACCATAAGAGCATGATCCTTGCCCTTGGAAGATCTAAAAGCACCCATTTGGATCTATTTATCTTGCTCCTTTGTTAGTGAATCAAAGAAAGTGCACAAAGAAGGCATTTTCCAATTAGAAACAATAGTAGCATGAAAAATAGACACAAAAACTAAGTATTTAGGACCCAATTTTGATAGAATGGAAAGGATTGATTGATCATATTTCTTCTCAATCCCACAATGCTTGAGCATTAGAACAAGTGACTTGAATTTGGTGAAGAACCCCTCAATAGAATCGAAATTGCTTGGACTCATTGAGAATAATTCAATCTCCAATTGATGGGCTCTCAACTCATCTTGAACTTCAAAGAGAGACTCAAGTTTGGTCCATACTTCGTTTGGAGTGGTTAAACCATCTAGATGAAAGAGTAGATCAGGAGAAATAGAGAGGCAAAGCAATTTATAGTCTTCATCCAACCTATTATGCCACTTAGCTTTCTCAACAACAGAATTTGGTTCATTTTCTAGAGCCATAGAAACTTTATGTAACACCTCGGTTTTGACCCCATGGTATTAAATTGCATATGATGTAAATATTGTATTAAATCTTGGTGTGGAGCTCAAGGCAAAGGCCCCACCATGGATTTAGTGTTTTATGTTTCGACAGTTAGAATCGATGCAGACGGTTTATGTGCTAGCCAGGCACAATATGTTTTGAGACATCATGTAACTATGCAATTAATAAAAATACCACAACTAGCTATGCGCCGCAACGTTAAAGAGATGGGGGCATGTTTTCACAAGGAATAAGGAGGGGGGGAAATAATCAAACCCTTGAGACAATGGGGTAAAGCCAATGTCAAAGGGAAAATCCATAACGCTGTCATCTACACTTTTTATCTTTTCGTGCCCAGTCATTTAGAAATTGGTTGGGGAAGTTAATGCATGGGGATGGGAAGAGTATGGGAGTCAAATTCGAATTTGGGAAGCCACCCATTTTTGGAANGGTTGGAAATGCATGCCCAAGCCATTATTCACCCATATCTTTCATTCCTCACCCATTCTCATGGAGGCTGGGCTCTCTCACACAGCTGAAGCTTGCTGAGATTTCTCCCTCATGATTTCTTGTTGTTTTCTTCATTTTCTCCATGCCCAAAATTCGTTTCTGTGTTGCCGACGAATGAGAAGAAGGGAACCATGATTTTGGGGTTTGAGAAGGTCGTTTTTGCCCCTGTGAGTAAGACGGGAGTTCTTCACATTTTCTACCATTGTTCCATTTTTATCCATGGCTGGGAAGCCGTTTTGGGTTGTTGAGTGCATGTGTAGCAGGGATTTACGTTTTGGGTGTGTGCTGCGGTTGGATTGTTCTCGAAATGCCCATAGGTGTTTTTTGAGTTTGGGATTCACGGTTTGGGTGAGAATGATGGTTGGTTTTTGCTCCTAAATGTCCCTGAACGTTTGTGAAATCGATTTTGGTTCCCAAGGCTGTGTTTTCCCTTGTCCCATTTTCGTTTTGGTTTCCCAGGAACGTTTTGTTCATAACCAACAGTTGTGTGTGGCTGTGTTTTGATTAATTGGTTGACTGTGTGTTTGATGTGAAGTTTGGCTTGGCTGAGTAAGTCCAAGGAACCCCTATGTTGTTGGGTTGTTGCCTTAATAGCTGTGGGACCTAGTTGTTCATTGGCTTGGCTGAACAGTCTGTGAAACCCAACTGTGTGTTGGCTTGACTGTGGATGTCTGGTATTGTTGTGTGTAAGCCTATTGTTCCCTAGTGCCTTGTGGAATGATGCCCAGCTCGGGGGTGGTAGTGATGCTGAGAGATTGATGAGCACATTGGCCTATGGTTGGGTGGAACGTTGCAGTGACATAGCTAGTTGCGGGAAAGCTTCTTCTCAAGATAAGTATTCTCGTGTGTTTAATCTTTGCAATGAATTTGTTTAATGAATTATGAACATGATGAATGCTTGAATTGAATGAATGATTTGCATCCGTTGTATCTTTCATGTATTATGCATTTGTGTATGTATTTTTATGTTCAATGCATTTTATGTTTATGTTCATGGGGCTAGATTGCCTAGATTTGATAGCAACATAGTCGCGTTCTCTCTGGTAGAGGGGTGGGAACGTGACACTCTATAGTCCCTTACTGCGCAATAGAATGCCAATTTTGGCTTTCCATTCATCATAGTTGAAGGGAGTCAGGATCATAGTTGAAGAAAAATCCATACTGAGATGTTGATGTGCTCAAGAAGAAACTCTTTGCAACCTGCACAAATAAAACTAGGAGAAAATCTTGTAAGTTAAAATCAAGCTCTTCTTCAGAGAGGGATAGGAGACTGGATGCGCTTTGATGGAGAGAACAGATAGCTCCTCAACTCTGTTGAACTTGAACAACCCTGCGCTTTGATACCATGTAGGAGTGCTCTGATACCATATAGAAATAACAACTTTAATGCTAAGAAGAATCACAGGAAATAGATCTTGCTACTAAGATAATTCTCAGAAGCATACACAGGAAAAATAGAGAGAATAATAGAGACTGAATCACATGAATGAAGAGATGAATATTGGAGTGTATCCTTCCATTGAATAATGATGAATAATAGTGCACATAAATAGTACATCCTTCATAGGTAAAATCGAGTTTTATTGGAGACAACTCATTAAGCTTAGAAATATAGACTTACTAAATATGATAAACCCCCATAGGTGGCTAAAGCAATTTCCTAATCATTCAAGGACCTCATGAATTAGCTAAAGCATGAGTGAGTTGTCAAGTATGATTGAAAAACATGCTAATCCTGGAATATGGAGAGAAAATAATGGAGGATGGGTTGGCAACAAAAGATAGTAGTTTCCTAGTAGACTGGCTTTACCTTATCCACTGAAAAGTTGGAATAAAGTAGTAAAAGACAAAATCTGCAGAAAGGCGCAGTTGCTAATTTTGGCAGTCAATAAAGTGGGCAGGATCAAACTAGAATCAAGATTAAAGCGTTCCTGGTGTATATATGGCAAGTGTTGACCATGTGGTGCAAGTGGATGCCAACTATCTAGGCTAGTGGGTAGGAAATTAATCAAAATTGATTAAATATTTTATCCAAGTATTGAGTGGGTTTATAATATTCCCACACTGCAGACCCGAGGAAAGGAGTAGCCTAAGGGCTGCCTTAAGGGTAGACTCGAGGGCGGAAAAAGGAGAAGAGAAAGACAACCGAGGGTGGAGAAGGTAGGAAGGATGGCAACCAAGGTTGAGAGGGAGTGATTGGGAGGCTGTCGAAGGGAAAGGAGAAAGAAACGAGGGTTGGTAAGGTATATTTCAGGACTTTTCTGGGTAGGGAGATAAGGGAAAAGGTATGCCAAGGTGCCCTAGCCCTAGGGCATCTAAGGAAAAGATAGGCTTCCTAAAGAGAAGGAGGAACCTAGGTAGGCCACTATCCTAGAAAACTAAGGGTAAATCCTAGAGTACTCCTACAAGAAGATGCGCTTCTTCTTGCTAAGGTGACAAAAACGCTGGAAATGGACTAATTTAGAAGAAGTGCAACCCTAAAGCTACCGTTTAGTCATGAACATGCATCATATACCAACATTCAAACAAAGAGATAAGAAACCAAACCTCCATGTGCTAGTGTTTAATCAACAATTCCAAGCATCACCTTGCAAGAAAATTTAACCAAATAACACCAAGAAAAGCTTGCATAACCAAGAAAATCTTCCTCAAGAGGGGTGCATCTTCTACAGAGAGTCCTAGTTAGGGTAAAAGAGTAGCATAGTAATAATCCCACTTATCTCATGTTTTAAAAATGAAGTGAGGAGATCTATTTATATGATCTCACACTCACTTTTACAAAAATATTTAGGTCGACATGCCTTCAAAATGTCAATTTGAAATTATAAAATGTCAACTTAAAATTAAAACAAAATAATAATAAAAAATGGCCTAATGTAGGCTCAAGGTAGGCTACCTGGGGTATTTTTCTCCTAGGTGCAAAAAATAGCCTAAATTAGTGATTCACTCTGAACGAAAGGCTGGAGTGAGCTGGAAGGGGGGCATCATGCCCCTACTAACCCCAAGATGCTGTAAAATCCCTCAACACCCCCCTCAAGCAACATGTACGGCTTGGTGAAGGAGAAAACATCATGAAGAGGAAGAGTGCCCAGGAGAGAAGGTGCCAACTAAATGAGAGGCCAAGAGGGTGTCCATGTGGCTGTAAAGGGAGACCATAGTCTCGTAGCTAAAACAAAAGCCACCAGAGCAAGTATGCACGACTTGTAGTCATGTGACCTAGTGACCAACCCTTTGTTAAAGTTTCAGGGTTAGGATAGTTTTTAACATAAGAAAAAAACTTTAATGCATGAACATAAATATAAAACAAGATTCAGAATAATACTGCTTCAATCTATTTAAACTACAAATAAAATCACACATAATTTGCATCTCTTTCAACTTTAACACTCCATTGGTCAATGTGTTAAAGTTGGTCCTTGAGATTTATCAAATGCCATGTACAATTACAAAATAACAAAATAATGTACAGTCGATAATAGCAGTAAATAATCATACCAATTAATTTGAATCAACCTTATACTCAAATACTTTGAGTTTTGATCTTGTCATCGAAGTGACAAGTCAATTGGGTGAACAAATGACGTACCTTGAGAGAGAGCTTAAGAGGTTTAAAGCAGAAGTATACTGACCCACACTTCTTAGTCAACAAGCATCGTCATACCCAGTACAGTCATGCTAACAAAGGACACAGTCATGCTGAGTAAGGATGCAGTCACATTGTGCAGAGAGTCAAAGACACACAGTCATACTTTTACACAGTCATGCTTTCACAGTCACGCTAAGTAGGAGACACGTGGTCATGCTGGGAAACCCACAGTCCACACTGAAAGAGAAACTCACGGTCATGCTTGGGAAAAACCACTGTCCATACTTGAAAGAGAAACTCATGGTCACGTTGGGGAAAAACCATAGTCCATACTTGAAAGAGAAACTCATGGTCATGCTGGGGAACCCACGGTCCATGCTACAAGAGAAACTTATTGTCATGTCGGGGAAAAACCACAGTCCACACTCACGCTGGGGAACCCACGGTCCATGTTGCAAGAGAAACTTATGGTCACGCCAGGGAAAAACCACAGTCCACACTCACGGTGGGGAAAACCCACAGTCTACACTTGAAAGAGAAACTCATGGTCACGTTGGGGAACCTACGGACCATGTTGCAAGAGAAACTTATGGTCACGCTGATAAACAACACATGGTCACGCTGCAAACAGAGAGATACGTGGAGCAGAGGGATATAGTCACTCGGGAGAAATCACGCAGCGGGAGAGATACATCACGCAATTGGAGTTTACTGTCACGCGGGAGAGGTAGAGGAGCGGTCAAAATCATGCTGAAACAATCACGTTGAGAACAACCATGCGGAGGGAGAGGTCACGTTGAAGGAACCCAACAGGCAGAGCACGCTATGAAGACAGACAAGGAAAATAGATACGATATCTCAAGTTCAAATTAAACTTTTAATTTATAATTTTAAGATAGGGTATCACAGGTCTAAACAATAAAATGGTCCAAGATAAAAATCACAACCAATGGTCCAACGAAATTATAAAGTAAACTATAAAATAAAAAGTGATTTAGGGTAGTATCCAAGGTGCAAATAAAAGATATAAATAAAATGAATGGTCCAATGGTCATAAAGTAAAACCATAAGATAAAAAGGGGTCCAAAGGTGTTATTAATAAAACCATAAAGAATGTTATATTAATAAAACCATAAAGTAAAAATATGACTTAAGATAAAACCCATAAGGTAAGAGTCAAAGCTGCACACACAATAAGAGTGCTAGGACCAAGTAAGATAAAGGACCATGAATCAACCAAGGAGGCCACAATAAAACACCCACAAACCCACAAGATCAAGGTGAACCAAAAGGGTAGACAAACATTTATCTATAGGACCAACAAGACCAAGGACTTTAATCTTTTCTCTCTTTCAAGGTACATTGTTTCATATATTTTATCATCACTGTATAAGGGGAAGATTCAAACCAAATGGTACCATTCTTTGGTCCTCAATACTGCTCCTAAGGGTTAGGGACATCATCAAGGGGTGGCCAGTCCCTTGAGAAACAACCTAGAAGTAACTGATTAGGAGAGAGGACATCACACATCATTATCTTGGTTAACTGACCAAGATCCTCCATTCTTTAATGAATGGCTCTCAGCTCTAGGTTGAGTTTCAATCCCAGACTGAATCATGTTGATCAACCACCTGATCTTTGGTTAGGTCCTCCATTCTCTTGGAGAATGGTCCTCAGTACTAAGCTGAGCTTCTAGACTGAATGTTGATCCACCACCTGAAGACTTGCTTGGTCCTAGACTAAGAGTTTGCTTGGTCCCAGACCAAGAATGTCTCTGCCTCTACTTGCAGGGTCTACTTGGACATCGTGTCCCTGGTCCTAGACCAGAATACCCTAGAGGCACATAGGGGCCATAGCCACATGCTAGGGGCTTTGCCAGAGCATCAACTTGTTTGGTCCAAGACCAAGAACCCCAAGAGACTACTAGGGGCCCTAGGGTACCTTCTAGGGTCTTACTCTGCCCTAGTCAACTGACTAGGGTACCATCCTCCTTGAGAATGGGTTTTGCAGCTGCACTATCTTTACCACCCTTGGGAGCCCCAGACACTAATCCTAAGGTTAAAATCCTCAACAAAGGGCAGTCAACAGTGCCATTAAGCCATAGTACTCCTAAAGGAAGAACCAAAGGGCCCTGTGATGACTAACATGATTGAATAACACACCTCCTGGTTGAAAAATGGGCCTCTCCCTCTCTGTGGTATATCTGAAGGCACACTGGGTACAGGTGCAGCGTAACAGTAGCAATGGTAAATCCAACAGTGCTGATTACGGTGCATGACCCAATAGGGACATTGGGTGAGGCATGTAACAGAGGCAGCCAGCCTGGGGGATTGATCCTGACTCCTGAGACCTCTTGCATGAAGCTCAAAGCACTCAACTACTCAAGCTATCCCACTGGGCTATTATTGCTTTGTTTTATATAGTGTTTGACGTTTTAATACAGCATCATGTTGCTAGTTTAACTTCCTTTTATTGTAGGATTGTTAAGTCTGGTGCTTGGCAGAGCCAGTATTGGTTTAGATGCTGTCTTTGGATATTAGATGGTACTGAACTGCCTCAAGTGTTTCAACTTTTAAAGTATAGCTTGGTCCTGTGAACTATTTGTAAATTTTAATACAATGTCTTGTATTGCAGTGATGAAGCTGTTGCTGCATTCATTGTTGCTTCAGGGAATTGCTTGTCTAATCTTTCCCTCAACAATGTAAAAGAGGTAATATGCTAGTATTTCAGCTTATCGTAGAGTATGACTACTTTTTCAGATTAAATATACTCACGATTATTTATTGTATCAATTTATGGGTTAGATGTTCGGTATTGTATTGTTATAATAGGTGGTTGTGAAGATTTTTTTTTCTTTTGCATGGAAACAAAGGTGTGAGGTTATGAATATACTGTTTGGGTTTAAGTTGTAAAAATTTCAATTGGTTAGTATGTGTGCATCTTGTCAAATAAAGAAGTTCAGATTCAATATAAATTACAAGATTGACCATGATAGCACACAAAAATAAATAAAAACCAAAATATAGATAGATAATTTCCGATACGCACACATCTGAAAATATTTATCCAACTTCCAAATTTAAAATTCAGAGTGCATGTGCAGACACACAGCCATACATGGAAAAATAATTCCTACATGTGCATTTTTCTTTGATATCGCTATTATTATTTTTCCTTGGAAAAAATTGTTATTTCTATTTGAGTTGAAATGAAAACACATTGTGCAGTTGCATATACAATTCAAGTAGATCAAAATATTGCTTATTATCATCTCCATGCAAAATATTTGAGTTGTCTTTTATTTTTAATAGAAGAGTATGTGTTTTCAGAGAGAAGCATGACAAATACAACAATTAACATGATAATTTATCGTCAATTTTATTCTTACTAGTATCTAGAGATTATTTAAATGTTGCAGCTGGGTGTAAGCAAGCACACGTGAAAGGGTATGTGAATATTGGTTTATGGTAGCTGGATGATAATTGTTAGTGTTTAATTTGAAGAGCTTGTATTCTGGATTTGAGCTTTTCTTACCTAAAGTGTTAATCTGTATGTGTTCTAATACTTCTTTTGGACATCAATTGAAGGTTGCAAATCATACTGTCTTTGCCCTTGTGAGCAATACCCATGACACTTTATCAAGGTTAGATGTATCTTGGTGCCGCAACTTAACAGATGAGGCTCTAGGGCTGCTGGCAGATTCTTGTTCTCTTCTACGGGAGCTCATATTATTTGGCTGTACCCAGGTATTTTCTGTTTCTTGTGGAATTTCATCTAGGGCATTCCAAAAGTTAGGGGTCAGCAACAGCATGGTGTGTTCGATGAATTATTATTCAAAGCAGCATCTGAAAGTGGCATATTCATCCAGAATTGATTGGGAAATGTACCTTTTGTATACTGTGATTTTAAAGTGCGGGTTGATACTGTTTTTGTATAATGTTTTATTTCATTTTATAATATCTTCTTCATGTGGACTTTGATCTAGGGGGAATTGACAAAGTGTCCTTAGACACATAACTTTATTAATGAAGAAGGAAAATAATTACATCACAAAGATGTGAGGGCTGAGTCCCGAAAGATTACCTCACATGGAAAACTCGATGGATTTAAATATCCAAAGAGTAACAACTAATTTACCGTTACTAAAACTAAATTAGGGACACCTCACATAATCACGTGAGTGTGTAGATGCCCTTTTACATTTATTAAACTAAACTTCTAAACATAACATTTTGGATCATAATTCCTAACAATCCCCCCTTTGATCCAAAAATTCTTTTGAACAAATACCAAGTTCATTTATAAACTTATCAAATTTGACCCTTCCAAGAGATTTTGTAAAAATATCCGCAGTTTGATCATCTAATGGACAATACTTTGGCTTGATGATTTGTTTGACGACGAGAGCCCGAATGTAATGATACTTAGTATCCACATGCTTAGTCTTTGAATGAAAAACATGATTTTTGGCTAACTTGATTGCTGATTGATTATCAATAAATAATGAAGTTGCTTCTTTCTGATCAACTTTAAGGTCTTGCAAAATCCTTCTTAACCAAACTATCTCACAAACGGCTTCCCAAGCTGAAATGTATTCTGCTTCTGCTGTAGAATTCGCAACTGTATCCTGCTTTTTACAACTCCATGCCATTGCAGCTGATCCCATATTCATTAAGTAACCTGAAGTAGATGCCCTGTCATCAACATCTCTAGCAAAATCCGCATCTGAATAGCCAACAAGCTTGAAGTTTTTGTTTCTTTTAAACTCAAGTCCAAAATCCTTTGTTCCTTGAAGATACCTTAAGACCCTTTTTGCTGCATTCCAATGACTTTCTCTAGGTTCCTGCATATATCTTGAAAGTATGCTGATTGCATAAGATAGATCAGGACGAGTATTCATCAAGTAAATGAAACATCCAATTAACTGTCGATATCCAGTATCATTTACAAGTTCCCCCCCTTCAAACTTAGAAAGTTTTAAATTTTGCTCCATGGGAGTAATCGTTGGTTTACATTCCTCCATTCCAAACTTCTTCAATAATCCAGAAATGTACTTAGCTTGAGAAATAAATATGCTTCCTTCCCGCTGCTTTACTTCAACTCCAAGATAGTAATGAAGTAATCCCAAGTCCGTCATTTCAAAACTTGTTTGAAGTTTTTGCTTAACCTGAAATATATGATCATTATTGTTTCCTGTTATGAGCAAATCATCAACATACATAACCAAGATGACTAAGTTGTTTTCTTGGATTCGAACATACAAAGTATCATCTGACTCACTACGAAGAAAACCATCTTTCTGTAGGTAGGCATCCATTTTTGCATACCAAGCTTTGGGAGCTTGTTTCAGTCCATACAATGCCTTAACCAGTTTACAAACTTGATTTTCTTTCTCTGGAACCTCAAAACCAGGAGGTTGAGTCATATAAACATCCTCTTGCAAATCATCGTTTAGAAATGCACTTTTTACATCCATTTGATGCACTTTCCATCCATTTTGTGCAGCTAAAGCTAGCACAATCCTGATAGTATTCCATTTCGTTGTTGGAGCAAAAGTTTCTTCATAATCAATCCCTTCTTTTTGAGCAAAACCCTTTGCCACCAATCTTGCCTTATATTTATCAATATCTCCATTTGCGTTGTACTTTTCTGTAAACCCACTTACAACCAATGGGTTTAACATCATGTGGACAATCAATAATTTTCCAAGTCTGATTCTTCATTATTGCATCATACTCACCTTTGCATTGCTATTTTCTATTCATCATATTCAACTACTTCATTAAAAGTAGCTGGTTCAACAACTGAAAGAGCAAAATTTTCTGAACCCATATCAGAACTCCTTGTACCTGTTTTGCCTTTTTAATCAGACTTAACATCCTGAAGTAACTGAGTTGCCCATTTTGGTTGCTTCTTTGCAATGTTAACTTGATTTAAATCATCCAAGTTAACTTGTGAAAAATTCAATGTATCTTCAACCTGTTCCAAGGTATCATTCAAATCAAACCATTGTTCATTTCTTGTCTTGTTTAAGTGTTGCATCCTTATTTGTTCCTTTGTTACTTTTTCCTCTAATTGACTAAGTTGTTTTTCAACCTCTTCTACACTTAAACATTCTGTTTCATCAAAAATCACATCCTTGCTGACAATAGGCTTTCCATCTGACAGAAGCCTATACCCCTTTTTCTCATCGGAATAACCAATCAACATGCACTTAACACTTCTAGACTCTAACTTCTTTCGCTTTTCTTTTGGGACTAGTGCATAACAAACTGAACCAAAAACTCTCAAATGTTTGACCATAGGTTTGAATCCATACCAAGACTCAAAAGGAGTTATTCCATCAAGTGATGACGAAGGAGATCGATTCCTCAAATAAACTGCTGTATGAACTACTTCAGCCCAATAACATGAATTCAACCCTTTGAAAAATAACATTGCTCTAGCCATGCCCAATAAAGTCCGATTCATCCTTTCTGATACTCCATTTTGCTGTGGAGTATAAAAATTGGTCAACTGTCTTTTAATCCCTTTTTCCTGACAATAAGTCAAAAAATGATTTGATGTAAACTCACCATCGTTATCAGTTCTCAAAGTAGCAATCTTTTCAAACACTTTTGATTTTTCCTTCAAGAAATACACCCAAACCATCTTGCTAAAATCATCAATAAACAACAAAAAATATTTACACCCACCAAGTGAAGTTTCCAAAGGACCACAAACATCACTATGAACAAGCTGTAATCTCCTTGTTGCTCTCCAAGTGCTTTTTGAAAAAGCTATCCTTCTCTGTTTGCCGTAAATGCAAGCTTTACACTTTGCATTTTCCTTCCGAAAAGTCGGCAACCCCTTTACCATTCCTTGTTGTCGAAGCTGTACAAGACTATCAACATTCAAGTGCCCAAAACGAATGTGCCACAATCTGATAGGTGAAACATCAGTTTCAACTAAACTTGCAAATTCCTTCAAATGTTCCTTTGATCTAGGAATGATTGTTCCCTTCATCGTAAGAAGCTTTTTGTCTTCATAACCTGTCATAACTGTTTTGTATGCATCCTTTTTTGAATTAACCAAAAGAATACCATCTTCCATTACAATTTGATGTCCTAATTGGCGAATGACAACTAAAGACAACAATTTTTTCTTAAATGTACGCACATACCAAACATTAGAAATCAATCTTTCTCCAATTCCTGGCAAGTCAACCTTGACTTTTCCTTTTCCCTGTGGCAAATGAATAGAATCATCTGCAAGAAAGATTGAATTTAAATGACAATCTTCATAACTCCAAAAGAAATCTTTCCTGTGTGTCATATGATGAGTAGCCCTTGTATCCATAATCCAAGCATCTTCAAAATCATTTTTAAAACAATAAGAAGACTAGACAAAATTCGCTGATTCCAACTGATGAACTTGAACAAAATCCATTGATTCTGATTGTCCAAGTGCTGTAAAAACATATTCACAATTTTCACTATCGTCTGCATGAGCATAATGTGCCGCTGATGAAGATTCTTTAGATTCTCTTTCTTTTAGAATTTTTTCAAATGAAACTCTACAGTTTGAAGCATAATGTCCAACTCTATCACAACGAAAACATGTGACCTGTTTATTACCTCTTCCTCTTCCAAAGACCTGTTGGTTTTCTGAACCTCTTCCTCTTCCAGAAAACTGTGATTGTGTACTTTCTGATTCTTTAGAACCTCTTCCTTGATTTCTTCCTCTTCCTCTTCCATGGCCTCTTCCTTTTCCAAAACCCTGACCATGACCTCTGTTTGAATATTGAAAAGAATTTTGTTGTTGTTCATTTGCTTTCTGATCATTGCCATTTTGATGATTACCTGAAGACTGTTTGCTAGTACTTGCGACCAAAACATCTTCTCCTGCTTGCTTTGTTTTACCAAAAGTTTTGTCATGTGTGGCAAGTAATTCACTTAGTGCGTCAAAAGAAATATTATCCAATTTATTTGTAATCTGTAAATTTTCCAAAAAATGCTTATATGTCTCAGGCAATCCTGCGATCAAAATGGTCACCATCATGCTGTCCTCAATTTTATCAAAACCAGCTCTTGAAATTTCTTGTTTGACATTCTTCAATCTAGAAATGTACTCCATGACATCACCTCCTGAAGACAATTTTTGTTGAAACAACTTCAATTGGAGATCAATTTTCTTAGCTTCACTTTGAGAATCAATTAAATCTTTCAATGTCTTCCAAGCTGACCACGCACTAGAACTATTTTCAATATGCACAAAAATATCATCAGAAACAGTATTGTGAATCAATGCTAAGGCCTTCTCATCTTTTAGTTCCCATTTTGCAAGCTGATCAGGAATAGTTGGTTTGGTAGGCTGAGCATTACAGACACCCTTCCACAATTCATTGTAAATAAGAGTGCTTTGAATATGACGACTCCATACTTTATAATTTTTCGATCCTTCCAACTTCTCAGATTCATTAAAAAGACTTACAACTCTAGACATTGTAAAAAATAAACACCTTATAACTCCAGAAGATGTATATTATGCAAACCTTATAGTTCCAAGAATTAAAAAAAGAAAGCACCTTATGTCACCAGAATAAACAATCACCTTATATCACCAATAGAAGATCTTATGCAAAAATATCACCACCAACATGAAAGCAAAATTACGCATCAACAAGAGTCACCATGAAAGAAAAACTGCAAGAAACACCACACACCATGCAAAAGAGAGCTATAGGGGCTTGGCCTTGACCCACTTATAGCCTCAAGAAAAGAATTTGATAGAGCTTCACTTTGCTCTAATCAAACCTTGAGAGTGAAAATACAAGTACAACTTATGACGTCAACAATGCTCCTTATTACTCCAATGCCCAATAAAAAATGCACCTTATCACTCCAAAAAATAACAAATCTTTATAGGTGAATTGGAGAGATACAAGATTGTTGAGTGGGAGGCACAAGTTCCAGTCCCATCAACTCCAAAAAAAACCCTTTTTTGAAAGTTTTAATTAATTCTCCACTTTTTTTTTTATACAATATAAAAAATCTCCAAAAATAAAAAAATGAATAATAAATTACTTTATCTCTCCAAAACAACTTATTCACTTTTCAAAATATTACATAAACGTGAATCCATGCACGATCTGAGGCAAATATATTTAAACCATTTTAAACCAGCATTTTCAGGGTACACGACTGTCCTTTCAGAAACGAGATATAGTAGTTGGAAAAATATCGAGCCCCTGAACCTCATGCACACAATGCTCCACTGCAAGACGTGCGTCCTTCCTATGCTGGCCTCCACTGCAAGAAGTGCGTCCTTCCTACGCTGGCTGGTTCTTTAACGCTGGTGTTCTCTCTCTCAACGCCTCCTTCAAAACACTGCTGGGTTGCACACAATGCTGCTGTATGGATTAAAACTGGATTCGTCTTTAATAAAACTAGATTCGTCTTTAATGCTGGTACACTGGTCTCTACGTTGGATGGTCTGGATTCGTCTTTAATAAAACGCTGATGCTGGTTCCAACGCCTCCACGCTGATTATGTTGAAATCAGCATCAGTAGGCATTCTCCAAGGTCTAAGGTCATAAGTGACCACCCTGAAGCTAGCCAGGGAGACTTGGAGATTAACCAGTTCTGTGAGT
>LPNX010775882.1:405432-460847 GCA_001517045.1 Pseudotsuga menziesii
TATGCCGGTGAACTCTTCAACGCTGGTTTTCTACCTTCAACGCTGGTTCCGGATTGGTCTTTAACTTCAACGCTGGTTCTTTAATGCATGGATTGGTCTTTAACTTCAACGCTGGTGTGGATTATGCTGGTTCTTTTTTCAAACACCGGCTATGTTTTTTTTTTAAAACTCACTTCCACAATTTTTTTTTTAAATAACCTTGCCTTAAAAAAATTAGTTTACTCTCTTCAAGTAAAATGAAAAAACTAAGTCAATAAAAAATCTTTTCTGCACAGATTCTTTTTTTAGCCCAACAGTATAGGAATCATTAACTTACGGTCAATATTTCGCTATTCCAAAACGTTGAAGGTCACCTTCTTCAAACAACCTTTAGCACCTTCCAACTAGGTTTCAACCAGACCAAGCTTCAACCGCGTGCTCTGATACCACTTTGACAAAGTGTCCTCAGACACATAACTTTATTAATGAAGAAGGAAAATAATTACATCACAAAGACGTCAGGGCTAAGTCCCGAAAGATTACCTCACATGGAAGACTCGATGGATTTAAATATCCAAAGAGTAACAGCTAATTTACCGTTACTAAAACTAACTTAGGGACACCTCACATAATCACGTGAGTGTGTAGATGTCATTTTACATTTATTAAACTAAACTTCTAAACATAACATTTTGGATCATAATTCCTAACAGGAATGTGTATCAAAAGGCAGGGGTCAATAACAGCATAGGTGCTTTTGACGGAATATTATTCAAAGGCAAAAGCAGTGTCTGAAATTTTGAATACATGATAGACTGTATTACTGATCTTGTAATGTGGATAATCAATTCCGGGATGATTTACATGTGTGTAAATTCAAAATGTGTTACAGGTTACTGATAAATTCCTTGAAGGTCATTCAAATATTCTTTTGAAAGTTACTGGAGTGAAGGACCAGCTCCTTTAATGAGAGGTATATTCATCATCCTGAATTGAATTGCAGGGAATACATTTTGCACAAATATGTGATCACAAAGTGTGGGGAGATCCTGTTATCATAAAATTTTTATTTAATTTGAAGTTGCACACCTGTAAAGCTTTTCTCACGATCCTAAAGAATGGAAGATGATTGTGATCTAATCAATTGTTTTGCAAATTTTTGAAGGCTTGTATGGTTTTTTCCCATAGGATACTGGACATTATTCTCTGGCAAAGTGTAAAGAGTTAGTAATCTTTTGCAAGATGTACAGTAATGCCCACTATTATACTAGTTATATCAGCATATTCTCAATAATCATTGCAAAAGAACTGATGTTACATAGTTTTTGGGAAAAAAAGAATATTTACATTAAAGTAAATAAGGTACAGAGTTGCTGGCTTTTGAGGATGTCAGCTGCTGATGAGAGTCTTTACAATCTTCTTTGATAGTCCCTTTTACTGCTCCTGCACTTGTTGCTATATTCACTGCCATACAAATTGAAGACCAAATGCAAGTTAGTTTTGCCAAGTTGATTTCAATAACTGGTCAAATAATAACATACAGAACTTTGATTTCCTTCCTCAAGTTTCTGGAAAACTCTTTGAAATCTGCCATGAGTAGCTTTTTCCTCTGCATTTAATTCCTTCTGTTCCTGCTCATTAAGCATGTATATTTTTACATGAGGTGTTTGCACTGGTTGGTGGTAGAGCTTGGCCTGTTAACCAAGTGAATGCAATTTGCTAAATTTCAAGTGGAAGATGAACTCTGCATGATTTTGAACATAAATGAATAAAAGATATAAAAAAATGCTTTTCTTTTTCTAAACTTAATTATAAAAGCAATGGGGTTCAGGTTCAGGCTGAAAAATAAATTACGGGAGGGGAGCCTTCTCCATATTTCAATAAATCACAACCTATCTGTGCATAAGCTTTTTATCCCTTGGCAGAAACACCAAAATCCCTCTCCAGCACAAAACCTTTCCTTTCTATATTCTTCTGCAAATGGGGCAATCTGTCATGGTTGTCACATCTGTTACTTGAGAAATGCCAGGGAAAACTAAAAGTTCATCTCTGCTGTTTCAACCAGCAATAGAATGAATACTACAGGGGATAAGGTTGTCATGGAACTTGCTCTTGTCTTGTTGCTGCAGAAAAGCACTGAGTCATGCTGATGACTTTCCATTCTCATGCTTTCACTGTGGACTTCAAGCCATTGTTGATAACATCAGTGGTGTCCTGAAAAATCATGATTTTTTATAGATTTATGCATGGTTGTTTGCCTCTTTGTTTGCCTACTTTTGTCATTGCATGTACATCTACCTCATGAAGATGAGATACATTTTGTACTGGTTGTCCACTTTTGAGTCTTTGATTGGACAATTATCCAGGTTCAGGATTACTTTGATGTATCATTTTTTATCTGGTATCCACTATATATATATATATATATATATGGTTTGGGACTGCAGGAGTTTTTGCTTACAAGCGATGATGGGGTTAGAATTGACATTTTTTCTGGTGGATTGGGTGGAAATTATCTTACCTTTTCGCCAAAGTTATAGGGTGACGACAAAGCCAGGCATAAAGGCTGCATTATGTATATCGACGAAGTGGATTATGAGGAGGATGGTTTTAAGTGGTCAGATCTTCTGCACAGATGAAGATTTTCGAGGTATGGAAAAGGACATGGAGGAGCCAGAAGTAATATCTCCTCATTAGGAAAGAATGCCACTTGATATTACTCATAAGAAAGCGTGGGACATTACGCCCCCAACAAAAAATAATAAAGATGCCATAACAAATATTGATTTTGGTGGCAAAATACTACGCAACAGAATCAAGGTCCAAGGAAATCCAAAGGAATTCGGGCGAAGAAAGGCTATGCAGAATTATCAGTTGGGAGAGACATTTAGATAGAAGAGATCCTGTCTTACTTGTCCTTAGCTTTGGTCGGGAGATTATGTGGAAATGTGGCGAGAAGGGACGCTCTTCGACTTTGGATGGATGTGAATTGTTGTTCATGTTTAGGATATTTGACGGACTTCCATATTCTTCCTCGAGGTTGGTTTTTGTTAAAAGTGCGAGAGGAGGATGGGTCGAAGTTGTTGAATCAAAGATGGAGGTGGGGACTATCCGGTCTGATACTTGGGAAATGGCATGTGGATTTCAACGCGAGGAAGGAACCACATAATACCTAGCAGGTATCGGTGATCCTACCGGGGTTACCAATCGTGTTGTGGCAGAAACCAATACTGGAAACAATCGGAAATAAATTGGGAAATTCATTGCTTTAGAAGATGATTGGGAATCCAAAATCGACAAAAGATGTGCACAAATTTTGGTAGAGATGGATATGAGAGATGCTCTGTATGAGGAACTGAAAATTGTAAAGCATGTCAGTTGTTGGATACAACGGTTGGATAATTGGAAGCTGCCATTTAGATGTTTTAACTACTGAAAGGTTGGACATGCAAAAAGATTGCACAGAGCAAATGGAGAAACCTCGATTTAGAAAGATTTGGGTGAGGAAGACGTCGAACAACCCAACGAACAACATGCTAGTAGGAGCTAGATTGGAATGGGGCGACAGAGTTAAGAAGCAAGATAGAGACGTCGAAGAAGTTTGCATGGAAAAGGTGGCGACCCCGAAAATGAAACGAATTCTAGAAGATAAGTAGGAGACGACCGAAAAGCAAAACAAGATAGCGGAAAAGGAAGGGTTGTGTTTCAGGTCCAACAAAATTTCGGTATAAAAAGGTATTAACTCCTTTCTCCCACTGTTATTTCCTTTATTTCCGTTAATAAGGTCATTAATCGGGAAGAGGATGGTAAAAATGAAGGGGTTAGGGAGGATAGTCCAAAAATCATCTTCCCCCCAAATTGTCCTGTATTTAGCTCTTTAGAGAAAGGTAGTGCTAGCAAGGTGACCGCAAAACCTCCAGGTATAAGGAAAGTATATGATTTGAGATCCAAAATCGCGCAAAAGGAGTTGGATTTAGTCTCTTATGGGGGGTTAGCTCTAAATCAACCTAAAAAGACACAGGTTGGAAGGAAATCATATTTATTGATAGCACAAAAACAAACAACATTGGAGATTAAACAAAGAAAACAAGGAACTATTGGGAGGGCTCTTGGAGTTGTAAAAGCCTTGAGTAAGGGTGCTTAATGCTAGTTCTCTCCTTCAATGCTAGGGGTCAAGGGGTGCCCCAAAATTAAATGCCCTCAAAAGATTGATAAACAATGTATTAAACCCTCGGTATTGTTAATCTAGGAGACAATGTTTAGATGGATGTAGAGCTCCGGAGATCTTAAGTGCAGTTTTAAAAGAGTGGAGAATGGAAAGAATAGATTCAGGAGGCCATTCATGAGGATTACTCACGACTTGGAGCCATGAATTGAACCTGGTTTCAGTATCAAAATATAATTCGGTAATCAAGACAGTTTTGGAGGAGACAAAGACTGGTATCACTTTTTCAATTATAAATGTCTATGGGCCTTTCCATGAGAGACGAGAATTTTGGGGAACTTTGTTTAGCTTATATGCAGTGGAAGTGACAAATGTGATACTAGGAGGGGATTTGAATCTTACCCTCACAATGGTAGAGTTATGGGGGGAAAACGCTAGAAATGATTCTCGATCAATTTTTTATTTCATTTTTTTGGGGAAAGGGCTAATTGATGTACAACCCCTTAAATTGGATCTGACTTGGAGAAATAAATGAGGAGGGGATCAAGCAATAATCCAACATGGGGTTTATTAGATCATAGACCAATACCTTTGACAATTAAAGTGCCAAAGAAAAAACACCCATCCCCTTTTAAATTTAATCCATTATGGCTGCAAGAGGAAGATTACAAATATTTAGTTGAGGGAAATTGGCGTCCATTGGAAGAATCTCATCGATCCACCTATATGCAGCGATTTGCAGACAACTTGGCAAGGATTAAGAGAATCTCTAAGGAATGGGACAAGGAGTGTTAGATTTTCTTAAAGATTATAGTAGTATATCTTAATTGCATTTATCAATAGGATCACTAGAAGATAGACAAAGCACAGAACAATAACACAAGTATTTTCACTTGGGGAAACCCAATTGGGAAAAACCCAGCAACCTTTGTCTAGAGATGATAATTTTGAGATCAGAGTACAATGAAGAAAGAAAAAGAAAATTATGGAAATGCCTTCTAAATATGAAACCCTGAAAATCAGTCTACTTTTGAGCTGCTGTGTAGCTGTCGTCTTTCCCAGAAAACTGCGAACTGCTGTGTAGCTGTCGTCTTTCCCAGAAAACTGCGAACTGCTGCGCTGTTGTAGTGTGTTGAAATAAGGAGTGGTGCCTTCTATTTATACTGTTTTGCCACCCAGAAAATAACAGGGCCGACTTCATTTGGGGGTCCAATAAATAATTTTATATTATTATTGTATTTATTCTTTTATTGCTGGCTTTTCTCCCCAAGGATTACATTGTTCTTTCTAGGGTTTGGATGAATAATTACAACAACGTCAACTCTCGAAGGAGGACAATAAGAATAGCTTCTGAAGTTGCACAAACTCCAACAAGGAGCACAATACCTTTTCCTTGGAGGAGCTGAAGGGAGTAGAGAAGAAAATAGAAGATCTATATAGAACAAACAATGTAGGGTTTTTTTACAGAAGGTGAGGTGGAGACATTAAAAGAACTAGAGCGCAAGAGAAGTATACTACTAGATAAGGAGGAACAACACTGGAGGTTCAAAAGTCGGGCACTTTGGCATGCGGAGGGGGATATGAATACAAAGTACTTTCATAGATTTACATCACATCGGAAAAATATCAATACCGTTGCGGAAATAAGTGATATTCAAGGAAACCTGGCCTGAACTTTTTAGGATAAAGCTTAGGCGATGGTGGAACACTTCAGGGCTTTTTTTACCGACCCTTAGGGATGTCCAATTTCAGAAATTCTAGAGGTACTGCGTCTCTTCCCAAGATTAATATCTACAGAGATGAACGAGGAACTCCCAAAAGAAGTCTCAGAGGATGAGTTGAGTTTTTATTCTTCACTCTTTTCAGATTGGAAAGAGTCTAGGACCGGATGGCTTCACACTGGAAACTTTTTTGGGGTTTTATGAACTCTTTAAAGAAGATCTCCTGAAAGTGGTAAGGGAATCACAAAGATAAGGGAGTGTTGGGGATCATCAATTCGACCTTTATCACTCTCATTCCCAAGAAGCAGAAGGCTGAGACCTTTGATGTTTTCAGACCAATTTCATGCTTAATATGATTTATAAAATTATAGCAAAAGCCTCAGCACAGAGATTGAAGCCGATCCTGAGCAGGATTGTTTTAGAAGAACAATTTGGATTTTTATTTAACATATAGATCCATGATGCAGTTTCATTGGCCCAAGAAGCAATACACTCCATGAAAAAGGAGAATCAATGTGCCTTTGCACTCAAGCTGTATCTCTCCAAAGCATATGATAGGGTAAGCTAGACTTTCATAAGACTTCTTCTGATTCAAATAGGGATGCCAATGGAGGTAGTGGAGTGGATTTTAGGATGTGTACAATCAACCTCTTTCGTAGTTTTGGTAAATGGAGCTCTCTCCTTTTTTCTGGTCTTCAAGAGGCCTAAGGCAGGGATGACCTCTATCACCCTTTTTGTTTTTCTTGGTAATAGAAGCTTTGGGCCGGTTAATCTACAATGCAAAGGTAACAAGACAAATCGAAGGGGTAAGAGTTTCAAACACAAAAGAAATAACCCACACTCTTTTTGTGGATGATGTATTATTGCTTGGGAAAGGTCATGTAGAAAAAAATCAGATCTTTTGCAAATATACTGGAGGTATATAAAAAGGACACATAAAAAGGACACAGGGATGGTAATCAACATAGAAAAATCAAGCCTGGCTCATAACAACTTCACGGAAGAGCTGCTCCTGAGTACAATAGAGGTCATTCCTTTTCCCCAAGCTTTAATGTCTGAAGGATTTCAATATCTAGGCTTCTTCCTTAAACCAAACTCCTATTCTTTCAAGACTGGATATGGCTTTACAAAAAAGTGGACGCAAGGGTTTTGATGTGGGCCAATCGATTTCTTTCAAGAGGGAGATTGGTTCTTTTAAAAGCAGCGCTGCAGTATTGTCAGTAAACTGAATTCTAGTATTTATGACATGAAATTGTCAACCGAAGAGTCGTAGACTTAGAGGTGCTAGCACAGTAGCACTGTATGTGCAGGATTGAAATCTAACCAACAAAAACGTAAAATAAAATAACGAATGAAATTTATGGAAATTAAACTAACTAATGAAAACAGAAACCAAACTTATTGAACCTAACTAAGTAAATCTCATTAATCTTAGCTTAGCTAAATCAACTAAATCCAAATTAAAAATTAAGTTTACTCTAAGTTTCAATATTAAACTGGACTAACAACACTAAAGAAATCTAAGTTCTATACAAAAGAAAACAGATTTAATTTACAAAAATAATTCACAAAATAAAAATAAAAAACGCAAACTGAATAACTAGTAACTAAAAGTTATAATTTATAGCTCTAAAAATAACCTTAAAATTAAATAAAATCTACATATAAACTAAAAACATGTAAAAATAAACTAATAAAGAAATAAATAAATCATGTCAAAACAAACTAAGATGGACTAATAAATAAATAAATAAATTATGTTATTGACAAACTAAATTTTTTTCTTAAATTCCATATGCATAAACACAATGCAATCTACAACAAAATATTATGGCATACCTAATTGAAAATACGACCTACTTTATTACTTTGAATTTTAATTCAAAACTATGGCACGCTTAATTGAAAGCACATTTTAATGTAATCTACAGCAAATGGAATCTTTACAATTAGAATTGTTTTAAAAAGGCTCTACCAGCAAATATAGTACTCTGATTTCTACGACAGGTTAAACAACAGTACTTAGAGATCATGCATATTCACCAAGTAAACTGATTTCTACGACAGGTTAAAAGAACAATACTTAGAGATCAAGCATATTCACCAAGTAAACTGAAGATGGGTATCAAACAATTGATAACCCTACGCTATGTTCAGATTAAATCCTGTGCGATGCAACTGAAGATAAGAATTACAAACTCACAACCTAATAAAGATCTTGTAAAGGAAGACAAGTCCAAAAATAAATCGCTATGTAATTGAAGAGGAAACTCAGTGCTGCCAATGATTATGTGTAGAACTATGAACTGATTGCAGAGAAAAAAAAAGAATACTATCCACAGGTTGGCCAATTCCTGGGAATTTTACACATAAATATTTACACAAACTGAACACAGGATTTGATTTCCGGAAACCAGTTCTTTATTACAGAGAAAAAACTGAGTTACAGAATTTTCAGATTTTTGCCTAAACAGTCCTCCTAACTCCCTATGACATATTGAGATGCATATATTTATAGCTGAGGCCAGAGATTCAACTAAAAAAACTAACTGGTTTGATCCCCAAATCCCTGAGTTATCACAACAAATTCCCTAAATTTGAAAAATCGGTCACCACAAAATTTGGGAAAATCCATCTGATCATGAAAGGATTTCTCCTTTCAAAAATTCTAAAAACTGCCTGTGATTATGGTAAATAAGGCCATTCTAGAAGTGTGTTTCAAAGGGTTTGGCGAGATTCTTCATGAATTGCTCAGAAATAATCTTTGCAATTTGTGTCCTGGTTTAATAACAGAAGTGCCAAATTCCTAGAATTTGTTGAGGTGACTGTTGATTAAATTCCCGAAATAGTATGTTGGATTAATTGCTGGTTGACTAGGTTAGTGTTGGATTCTTAAACTACAAATTGTTTGATTCGTTCCTTCCTCCATGTTAATTTGTATTAAAACCCTGCATATGGAATAACGATTCGTTATACATTATATGAAATGTGATATCCATTATATCAAACAAATGACGTGGAATGGTAGTTTATTTGTTCGTTGGTAAACTAACATTCTTAGTTTTTAAGTGGCATAATTAGTTGGAATTTCGATGCCAAGATTAATGAGTTTGTCAAATACCATGTTTAATGGATTTTAATTTAAGTGAAAGATGTACTAAATCACGGGTAAATGGGCTACGAAATTACTGAAAATAAATTCATGAAAAATGACAATTTTTGGAGCCCATCAAGTATTCCGGTGTATTAGGCTTCTATAGGTTACATTCCAAAAGGAATTCTAACAAAAATGAGGAAGAAATGCTTTTACTTCATTTGGACAGTCAATGAATAAGAGGAAGGAGAGATGGACAACTCTAACTTTTCCAAAAGAACTGGGAGGATGGAGAATAAAACACCCAGATATTTTTTGCAAATCTTTGGCTGCTGTTACGTTGCATCTGTACCATCGCACTTTTAGTCGTTTGCCCAAGAGAGGGGATCACCTTTTTGTTTAGGGCCAGGATTTGGATGTTGCCAACACTTTTGAGGGATGGTTATGGCTGGATCCTTTGTATTTTCATTTCATTTAGGAATACTATGACTTAATGGCATTGCTGATCTCTCTTTGTAGGGGTTATTTAACCCTGCAGTTGGTGTCTGGGGCTCCTAGGGGCAAGTGATTGGGTCACATGACCCTCTCATTGTTTATTACTCTGGTGATAGTGTTTAAGCTTTGAGGCTTTTGCCTCCCTTCTAGGTCAACTTAGCCATCCATCCTAGCCGCCTTTTAGCATAACACTCCCTTTATGTGGGCTCTCTGCTAGAGATGACATTATCTCCTCGCCAGTCCGCATTACTAGTTTGGGGGAGGGCATTGAGGGATTATTAGCACTCTTGGGGTTAGATGGGGTATGCCACCCTCCCCCCTGCTCACTCCAACCTTCAGTTCAGAGTGATTTTCTTATTTTGAACGATTCTAGTCAATTTTGAGTAAACTTTGGGAAAATGCCTTAAGTTACCCATAGATTTGATTATTTTATATTATTTTGTTATAATTTTAGGTTGACATATTATAATTTCAAATTGGCATGTCGGCTTGGTTATATTTGTAAAGTGAGTGTGAGAAGGCTATAAATAAGTCTCTTATCACTTCATTTCAAACATAAGACAATTGGTGTAGAAATATTGACAAAAATTTCAGACTTCTGTCAAACACTTAGTTTACTGATTTCGGTCTTAAAATTTGTCATTAATAAAAACACCTCTCATGCATTTAAATCAATAATCCGACAAGCCGAAATACCGAAACTAAGTGTGTAGCAATGGAAAAATACATAAAAAACAACAAACTGGTAAACCCATAAAACAACAGGAATTTGGTCAATGTGACCCAGGAAAAACCCCACCTTGGGGAAAACCAGTCCAAGAGATATTTTATTGCAGCATTTATCAAGCAAAAACTAATTTGCAACAACATTTATTTCAGCATTAAATGACTATACCAGATTCCTCGGTTTTTGTGCCCACTTTGATTTCTGTGCCCAACTGACAGTATTGCATGTACGGATTTTTGTGCCTAGGATTTTTTCTTTCTTGAAAATTGTGCCCATAAATTTTCTTGAAATTTGTGCCAATGCTGTATCGTACAGTTTGTACGGAACAATACAACTCAATAAAAATAAAATCCTTGGGAAATGTGCCCATCTCCTTGGGATTTGTGCCCACTTGAGAAAAATGCAGCTTCCTCTCTCTAAAAATAACCTAGCCAAAAAAATGCTCACTCTTGGAAATGCTTTTCTTCAACTTGTCTTGCACACTACCCTAGGTTCTCTCTTATAACTTGAGGGTGACTTTTCACCTTCTCCATTCCCTAAATCCAAAAGCCAAGATTTAATATTGCATTTTCAAGATCAAGGGTTGAGAAACTGCCCCCTAAAAGCAGTGACATTTAATTTTAATAAAGTTACTTTTTACTTTATGAAACAAGTGCACTTTATCTCATAAAGTCACTTTATAAAATTAAAACAAGGGAATAGTTTATAAAAAGTTCCATTACATAAGTGTCACTTTAAACTTTATAAAACATCATTTCAAAGTAAAGTAGCCTAGCTAGTGCATGGTCACTTCTGTATACACGACAAGAACATGCGAAGTGCCTCTAGAGCTAAATCTGTAACACTCCCTCTTAGCGAGGGAGGTACTCACTGCCATTATGAACAAGTCCCGTCCTCAAATCCATCACATTGTTCGCTGTAGGAGCTCCCTCTGAACCTGGAACCAACACTATAACCTGCACTGAACTTGAATATGAAGATAACCTTATGGCAGCCACCTTGAACACTGAGCTCGAAGAAGAATCAATTCTCCACTCTTGAGCATTGGTTAACTCATGTTGGCTAAGCCTCCTGCCAGTACTTAGAAGAGACTCCCTCTCTTCCATCAGTTATCGAGACTGTACTGGCACCACTGCAGCCTCAGGAGCCTCCTGTTCCTCGTTAGACTCATCAACCATGGGCCGTGCGCTGAACTTGTATAACTCACCGAATCGATCATCAATCAACTGTGGATCAATCGATCCCGCTCTCTCTGAGTATATATAAACCTGACCCATATCATCTCTATTTGGAAAAAATGTACATGTCCCCTCCAGAACAATGTCGAATACCCTACATCTTCCAAGGCTGAGACTGGGAATAAGTTTACCCTCATCCCTGGATCAAAGAGGACCCCATCCTGATCAATGTATCCTCCATGGCTAAGTTGGAATCTGACATTTTCAACTCCACACACTGTACGTGCCTGTACCCCTTCCAACTGAACTAACCTGTTAGGACTAGTCTAAGAAATGATTCATAATATATGCCATATTTCAGTCATATGACGTCAGGCTCCATTGTCAACATACCAAGTACTATTCTGAACTACTCCATTGCCACGACACTAGAAATAAGGGAGAACAACAAGAACTCTTTGAATCTTCTCGCAAAGTCCCCATCTTCTGCTGAAGCTACAACAACTGTATCGTCGTCCTCCTCCTCCTTCTCAAGACACTGAGAAACAGACTGTCCATATTGGCTGCAAGCAAAACATCGAACTTTGCTAAAGTCCTTCTTCTTGCTCTTAGCAGAAAGAATGACATTCTCTTCATTAGCACCCTCCTTCTGTCCACTAGTTTGAGATCCTTCCCGGATCTCCGCTTGACTGAAATTATCCAATAATTTGATCCAATTTGGAAGGTTTTCTCGAGCAACCACACACTTCACAAAGACTTCCCATTCCTTAGTGAAGCCTTTCAAGGCTATTCTTACTAACTCAAAATCAGAAATGACTTCTCCAACTGCAGCTAGCTCATCTTTTATCTGGGCCACCTGGGTATGAAAAGATGCTACACCCTCACCCTTGGCCATCTTGGTTCCCTGCAATTTGTTCTTGAGAGCCATTATTTGGTTCTCATTCTTAGCCTCATACAAGCCTTTCAATGTAGTCCACATATCATAAGCAGTCTTCTTTTCAGCCACATGTGTAATATAGTGGTGCTTTATACCATCCAGAATCAACCTTTGAGCTTTGGACTCTTTTACGTCATGAATATACAAAGCAACAAGATCAGTATTAGGAGGAGGTGTTACCATGGTGCTAACTACGATCCACAGTTTGTTTTCCTTGAGAACAATAACCATCCCGACTTTCCATTGCAAGTAGTTGGACATACCATCCAACTGATCCTCATATCTTATACACGCAACCATCTCTGCTATCAAAGAAAAAAAATAGACCACCAAAAGAACAATAGCTTCACTCTTCCCCACCACTTGCAAGTCACATCAAGATAAGGTCTTCCAATATACAAGTTAAAAAAACAACAAGAACCCTTTCCCAACAACTCAACAATCCTGTAGTACCCATAATCGGCTGTAAACACAAAGCCTCAACTCTGATACCATGTAGAAATATTGACAAAAAATTTAGACTTCTGTCAAACACTTAGTTTATCAAGATTTAAGACTTAAAACTTGTCATTTATAAAAACACCTCTCATGCATTTAAATCAATAACCCAAGAAGCTGAAATATTGAAACTAAGTCTGTAGCAATGGAAAATCACATAAAAAACAACATACTGATAAACCCATAAAACAACAGGATTTTGGTCAATGTGACCCTGGAAAAACCCCACCCTGGGGAAAACTAGTCCAAGAGAAATTTTATTGCAGCATTTATCTTGCAGAAAATTAATTTACAACATTTATTTCAACATTGAATGATTGTACCAGATTCATCGATTTTCGTGTCCACCTTGATTTTTGTGCCAAGCTGATAGTACGACCTGTACAAACTATTCCGAATTGTACGGACTGTACGGATTTTCATGCCCAGATTTTTTTTCGTCTCGAAAATTGTGCCCAGAAATTTTCTCGAAATTCATGCCATGGCTGTACCATACAGGTTGTACAGAACAATACAACTTGGTAGAAATAAAAGCCCTCCTTCTAGCGCCAAATTTGTTGATGGCTAGAAAAATCCCAGGTACCAAGCAGTAGGGATTCTCCCCAGTAAACAATCCCAATCAGATCGTCCACCGTTTGGTGTGGGGAATCCGTCTGGTTCACGGTTTCAGCTACCGTGGATTAAGTTCTTTAATCTTTTACTGGTTACAGCCCAGTCCACCGTTTATATGATTTTTTGTTTAAAGAATGAAATGTAGATGCCTAAGCTAAATGCAGATTTAATCTAAATCTAAAACTAAATTATTCTATCCTGGCTCGGGAGCAAATTGAGAGTTCAGAGTAATAGACTGTAAATGCTCATAAAGGTATAACATATAGTCGTACCAACACAATAATCACATTCACAATAGAAAGACTACCAGAGGTAGCTCTAATATAATTAAACCATTTATTACCCTGTCAACACAAACATTTATATATACAACAAACCATTCATGACCAAGGAAATAGTTCCAGGAGGTTAGAACAATGTCATTGTATGATGTACAGAAGAAATAATAAATAGTTCTACGATACACATTCCACACATTTCGATTAAATCTCTGCGCAGGCCCTTTGGTCCAGCAAAATGATCCTTCTTATTAGCAAAGAGGTAGCTCTTTTACAAATTAGTCCAGTCTGCATTTCACTAGGACAAAAAGTCTTTCTATGGTGCTTTGCACCCTTATTTATACAATCTCCTCTCACTAGAAGATTCCCCAGCTTCTTATTCGCCCACCTAGCAGAATACAACCGGTTTCATAAAACAAACAAATAAAGAAATTATACGGGCCTTTCCCTGCTGGAAACACACACAGTCTATCCATTAGCTTCTCATGCGTTTGTGTTGTATTTCGTTGCCTCAAGAACCAATCACGCTGCTGCGCCTCCACGTGTGTTGTTTCATGGTGATCAATCCCCTTCTTCTGTGTCTGTTTCATGCTTCTTTATTTTCCTGCATCTTTGAATATCAGAGCAAATCTCCATCATTGATCTAAAACTTTCCCAAATCTGAGTCGTCCATCCGCCTAATGACCAATAATACATGTGGTACATACACAAAATATCATGAGAGGTATATCTTATCTGGAAACAACAATAATTCACATTATTTCATTTTAATGATATGCATCGATTATTAAATAGAAAACAGATAATGACTAGCGCCTTGTTACGCAACAATTCTACTTAGTTTAAGTTTCGAGAGGAATATTTCTCAGTTTTCCCAATGATTCACGGTCAAAACAAAAAAAACGGTTGGACGGCTCAGATAATCTCAAAGATGGATTAGGTTTGATTTTATCCATTAGATCATGAGGCCACAACAGTTCCTTTTTGCTTTTGTCCTTCCGGAAAGCAGAAATCGGGTTCGCCAAACTTCTATCTTTCCTCCTCCGCCTTTCTGATTCCGCACTTCCGGAAAGCGACAATTAGAAAGCGGATTTTCTATCTTTTACGAAGGTTAAACTTAAACTTTCCACTTCCTCATTTCTGCCTCCGCCTTTTCGGAAAGAAGAAATTGGGTAGCGGGTTTTCCAATTTTTATCAAGTTAAACTTCTATCTTTCCTCCTCCTTTTCGATTCCACACTTCCGGAAAGCGGCAATCCGAAAGCGGATTTTCTAACTTTTACGAATTTTAAACTTAAACTTTCCGCTTCTGCATTTCCTCTTCCGCCCTTCCGGAAAGCGGCAATCAGAAAGCATATTTTTTGACTTTCACAAAGTTCAAACTTTAATTTTTCGCTTCTGCCTTTCCGCTTCCGCCCTTCTGGAAATCGGAAATAGGAAAGCGGAATGTCAAGTTTTTTGAAGCTTAGATTTAACCTTTTCCGCCTCTGCCTTTCCGCTTCCTCCTTTCGGAAAGTGGATTTTCTAACTTTTACAAAGTTTAAACTTAAACTTTCTGCCTCTGACTTTCCACTTCCTCACTGCCGGAAAGCGGCAATCGAAAAGTGGTTTTTTCAACTTTCACGAGGTTTAAACTTAAACTCTGCTTCTGCATTTCCACTCCCGCTTTTTCTCTTCCGCTTTTCCTGGCCGTTGATCTTATTTGGATTCAACCTTGGTCGTTGATCTTAAAACAAAAGCGAATCTTTCAAATAAGGCCTGTTTCCAAAGTCGTCCTTAAGGATTTTTTCCAAAATGACACTTCAGGCTTAGGAAAAACCCTTCTAGGAAAGTTAGGTATGGAGGGAGAGCTTATCTGAGTTGGGAAACAAGTGTAAGTGTGTTTTTTAAAACGAAAAAAAAATGTAAGAAGGGGCCCTAAAATGTAAAAACTTTTGGGGAAGTAGTTGCAGCAGCAAAACCTCTCTGAATAACTGAATTAGAATCTCTTCATTAAACTCTACAGACAACTGGGTGAAAGCAGCAGGAACAACAAATGTATCTCGAAAAATCAGTGGACTAACAAGACAAAGGATTTTGGACTTAGTCGTGTCCATAATTACCCTCTCGAAAGAGGAATAATTCTAGGTGCACCCATCAATAAATTCGAGAAAGTTTAGGGTTTGCTCGGTACAGATAAATTGAAAATAAGACTTGAAGACTCCATGGACCTCGGTTACTTGGTCTTTAAGGAATTTTAATTTAGTTTTTACTAGGTTTACTGAGCCAACTGACAGTATAGTGTCAAAAATCTCACAATCTTTGTCTTCAAAAAGCTCTTCTATCTTCTATTACTCCAAAGCATGAGCTTCCATTGTCTCTACAACGACCCATTTTAAATAGCTTTTGGTAAGAGGAAAATGGCCTACCTTGTTACTTGAAAAGTGGACAAGATATTTATCTAAGTTGGCTTCTTCCGCACTGTCGTGAGCTCACGCTTTCCAATGCATAAACAAACAAATGGTCCATATCCATGTCCTTTCTCTTTTATAATATCATATTGCACTATTGTCCATGCATCTTATTCAATTGAATCTTTTCCTGTCAGTAGATCTAGTATATTTCATTCTAAGCCATTGATCATAATCACTGTTTAATCATACGATCTCATTCCTGCTATATCATTTGCCTCTATCTCTCCTGTAACTTCCAACAACGGAACTAATCATAACCATAGATACACCTCTGATTTACTTTCCACCGTAGATCTTTTTATTACTTTAATATCATATGTTCATGTCTTCACTGCACTGCACCTTACTCCAGCGGAATAACACTCTACCATCGAGCTTATCCTTTGCAAATTCCCACCATTGATCAATTTCCCCTTTTAAAATTCCGCTCAAATTTGGATTTAAAAAGAATGTACATCTTCTCCCAGCGGAGTGATTCTCCATCGTAGATATGGACTTTCACCGATCTCAGCCTTTCATTTTCGCACCCCTTTAATCCATTTCGCTGGGACTCAATATGATTTTATTCATGCATGTTGATTCAACGAATTGATCCTACATCGTAGATCCCTTTCCCATCAAATATGCACCGTTGATCATGTGGGATTCTTAACCAATTTCGCTAGTTCACAAACTTTCTTTACCCGCGCATCTTCCATCAACAGAATAAATATGAGCCCTTGATCTCGATCGAGCTTCAATCTCGACCATTGAAATATGTATCCTATACCACATTTCGGTGATTTCAAAAGTTTTTTTCTCCACGCATGTTCATCTAGCGGAATGAATGCCAACTGTAGATTATCCCTCCATCCATATCTCCATCGTTGATTTGTGTCAGATGTAACTTTTTCCGCTGATTGAGAAATTTCATCCCTCCGTGCATGTCCCATCGGAGGAATCTTTCTCGACCGTAGATATGCCTCTCCTAGTTCATCTAACTGTAGATCTCTGCTTCTTTTTAATACATTCCGTTGGCGACCCAATTTATTCCTGCCTTGCAACTTCTCCCAACGGACTCATCCACAGCCATAGATCATCTATGATGTAGATCTACACCATCAAATCTTGCCACAAGATAACATGGGGGCAGATTTTTCATTTGAAACTTATATCTAAGGTTAAGCTATGATTTTTCTTCGAATATATAATTTCCAAGATTAGAAATAAGCCCCTTCCATTATTTTAAAGCCTCTTTCTTCATACCTTCGGGTCATATGATGAAATTTTTAGCTCTTAACTTATATCTTTTCAGGCTTGCCCCCTTTCCAATTGCTAACCAGAAATGGTGCTAACAGCTGGCTCCAACTAGGGATGCTATCCTCCCTCCGAGATAGCAAAGAACCCGCAGTCCAATGCTTGTTTCTATTTCTTACAAAACTCAAAAATTCTTTTTTCTTTTTTTCTTTGTATATAAAAATAAAGGAAAATGGAAACCCCTCAAGATCTTAGGGCCTTCTCTCCGGGCTTCAGATCTCTTAGCTCGCCATCTGTACTGATTTCAAATTAAATAAGTATATACAGTATATGGTACAAAAATTACCTTCCACCTCTAAGACAGATAATGCTTCAGAAATATTCCATTGACAGGGCCTCCTTTTAGCTGAACCCCATCCTACTGTTGCAAAACAAATTAATTGTCACCTCTATAAGCTGCAATAATGTACGGTCCCCTCCACATGTAATCAAACTTGTTATGTTCCTCTTCTTTTGGTGCATCCCATTTCAATATTAAATCATCCGTTTGAATTTTTTCCTCTTTCACTTTTCTGTCAAAAGTATTTTTAACCTTCTCTTGATGTACCTGTACTCTGTCATAAGCCTTGTCCCTTATTTCATTCAGTTCAATTATCTTATTGATTCTTCTCTGCATATGATTAAGTTCACCATCCTGTTCCTGTAACAACTTCATAACAGGCATACCCAGAGATGCTGGAAAAATTACCTCTACTCCATAAACTAACTGAAATAGTGACATTCCAATTGCTCTTTTAGTACTGATCCTATCTTCCCACAAAGCATATTTCAATTTTGTATGCCAAGCTCTATTATTATCTTCCAACAACTTTTTTATTATCTTTATTAGACTCTTATTAGAAGACTCTACAAGCCCATTTCCCTGAGGATAGTATGTAGTAGAATGATTTAAACTAATATGGTACTTATGATAGAACTGATCATTTTCTTTGATTTAAATGCAGGGGCATTATCAGTTACAATCCTCTTTGGACACCCAAACCTTGACAAGATGTTATTTTCGAAGAAATCCATAATGAAAGCATCGGAATCTCTTCTGGTTGGTATGGATTCAATCCATTTGGTAAAATAATCAGTAGCGGTTAGAATCCACCTGTGCTGACTAGAAGAATTTGGGTTGATTTATCCATTGAAATCCAACCCCCATTGCTAAAAAGGTGCTTCCACTGAGATGGGATTTAGAGGTAATGGCGCCCGTTTTCTTTTCCATTAAAAAATTTGACATTGATGACATGTGGTGGGTTCTTTATACACATCAGAAAACATAGAAGGCCAATAGAATACAACCCTCAAGATTTTGTTAATAGTTACCTTCCAAGAATGGTGTCTCCCACAAACACCTCGACGGTATTCTTTCATGGTGTGCTGGGCCTCATTCTCCAACAAACAATTCAACAAAATCCCTCCTGGATCCTTCCAATACAAATATTGAATCATGACATAGAATTTTACTTCTTTCAATTTGACTAATCTAGCCCTTGTTTTGCTTAATCCAGGAGGATCCTGCAAGTTCTGCAATACATATACAATGTCACTATACCATGGACATAAAGTAAAATATGATATCACCTGCAGTTCTGGCTTAGGTTGATTAGAAGAATTAGATAAGAAATTTAGTTGCAAAGATTCATAGTTTGAATATGTCATCAGTTTATCCAGCCCCTGTGCTTGTTGGAGACATTTACCACCATACACACTCATTTTGGTCAATTTGGCCTAGTTAAACCACTATCCTAAGTATTATTGACTTAATTGACATCAGAGGAGCACTAGATGACATCAACTAGATCACACCCACGCCTACCTTCAGTCAAGGAGGCTAACTTAGCCTTCTCCTACATTCGGGGAGGCTAACTAGAGCACTCCGGGGGTGATCTGAGTGTCATTAATGCCCCATATTGCTAACTGATGGTTACAATAAGTTAAACAGAGCAGTGAAGGCGCCTTCCTTCATTAAATTGATTATTTAATGAACTGGAGTCAACAAAGGCGCCTCCAACCACTTTTGATGTTCAGTTACACTTCAGTTAACCTCATCGAGGTTCATTGGAGTCATTGAAGTGCTACCACTTGTTGGTTGGCTTGCAGTGACATGTGTCTGACCTACTTTCAGTTAGACTCAGTCATTTATTGCACTCCGACTTTAGTTAGGGCTCAGTTGAGTAAATTAGGGTTTTGATAAGTGGTTAACTGGAGTGTTGACTGTGGCTTATATTCAGTTAAGCTAGACTCACTCATTCAATTCGAATGACCTCCTTGGGAATTCGAATTGCTTTGTCATTCATGCTGCAATCACTGGAGTGTTGACTGTGGCTTACGTTCAATTAAACTAGACTCACTCATTCAATTCGAATGACCTCCTTGGGAATTCGAATTGCTTTGTTATTCATGCTTGCAGCATGATTATTGTATTGCATTACTCATTCTTTGTGTGAATATACAGAGCGGCTACTCATTTTGTAGCACAATTACACCATTTTTATGTCTTATTGTTATCAATCTTTTATAAGACTGTGCTCGAGTCCCTAGATTACTGTGACAGATTAATATGGTATCAGAGCTCATGACGGGACGAAGCTCAGATCTCTAAAAAACAAGCTTTTTGACAGATCTTGCATGAAAATTGAGCAATAGCTCAAAAATCGAGCACTGCACCAGAAGCCAAGGCTTACCACTTAATACCCCAAGTTTTTTACAGGTGAAGCATTCGCTCCAGCAGATTCAGATGGCCTCTTCAGTAGATCTTTTGACTCCGTTCAATTTCCACTCATGGAAAGGAGACATGGAGATCCAACTACGTTCCAGAGGACTCTATAGAGTCACCATGGACATTGAAGAAGAGTCTGGTTCTGCAATAGACAAATCAAGATTCTTGAACAAGAAGGATGAAGCATTCGGATTCTTGTGCCTCTCTGTTTTCCGGGATCTTCTTTTCCATCTTTCGGGATTGAAGACTCCAAAGGAAATCTGGGACAAATTGGAAACCGTGTATGGAAACCAGGATGATTTGAGAGTTTAGCAGCTCGAAAATGAATTGATGTCTCTCCAGCCTTCCAATTTCGAGACCTTGAATGAAATTTTCACAAAGTTCAAGCACATTGTCTCACTGTTGAAGCAATGCAAAGTGGAGGAGGATGATTAGCTCATCCTCACCATACTCTCCAAACTTGGAGCTGATTATTCAGTTTTTGTCTCTACATTCCGTGCGGGGAAGCTCACAACCCCTGGATGGAAGATGCCTACACTCAATACCTTCATTGAGTCCCTAACAAGTGAACATGATAAGCTTGTCCAAATGGGGATCATCAGATCCTCCCGTGATCAAGCCCTCCATGTCTCGGGGCCCAAAGATCTGAAGGGTAAAGGAAAGCAGCAGAAGAATCCAAAAACTAAAATCGAAGCTCCTAAGCCTAAAGTTGAAAACTAGCAGCATGATGAGTCTTCCGGCTCAAAGAAGAACAAGGGAAAAGGGCATCATGGAAAGGAAAAAGTCAAGTGTTCATATTGTGGGAAGGGCTTCCACCTTGAACATGCCTGCATGAAGAAGAAGCTTGATGAAGCTACCTCTCTCCTTGAGAGAAATCACATCAATCTTCCGGAAAGCTTTCGGAGGAGAGATCAGCAAGATCGGGAACCACATCATGAAAGAGGTCATGCCCTCATGGCAAGCACTTCGAAGTCCAAAGCACTCATGATTGATTCTGGAGCTTCAAACCACATGATGGCTTAAAGAGACTCATTTTCATCTTTGGAGACCGACAAATCCATCCCCATCCACATGGGAGATGACTCCACCATCATTTCAGAAGGACAAGGTACGGTTGATCTTGAGAATGACTATTTTTCAAATGTTTTGTATGTACCGTCTCTGGCATCAAATCTCCTTAGTGTCTATCAGATGACACATACTGGAGTGCCTAAGAGAGTATCTTTCAGCCCAAATGATGTTGAGATAACAGAACTTGCATCCAGGAAACTTGTTGCCAAAGGCCTTACAGACCATCATGCAAAAGCCTATGAGTTTTCCCACTTTGTGGCGGATGCAAATCCCATCGCTCTGCTAACTCATGGAAATGAAGTTAGTAGGCTATGGCATGAGAGGTTTGACCATCTAAATTTCAAATATTTGCAGCAATTACATAAAAACTCCATGGCTGAAGGCCTCCCGGTCATCAATGCAACCACTGGAATTTGCAGGGGCTGTGTGGTTGGAAAACACCTTGAGCACAAGTTCGATCGGGGGAAGGCAAACTGAGCTACATGCATCTTGGGGTTGATACATTCTGATATTAGCGGTCCATTCCTTGTCACATTCATGAATGGATCAAGGTATCTTCTGACTTTTATTGATGATTTTTCAAGGTACACATGGGTCTTCTTTCTCAAAAAGAAGTGTGAAGTATGTGAAAAATTTCAATGAATTGAAGGCCTCGATCGAGAATGCCTCTGGGCTAAAGATCAAGATCTTGAGATCTGATAATGGTGGGGAGTATGTCAGTAATGAGTTGCTGCACATATGCTCCCAAAGTGGTATTCAGGTCCAATATTCCATTCCCTACACTCTCAGCAGAACGGTGTAGCGGAAAGGAAGAATCGATCTCTCAAGGAGATGACCACCTGTATGTTGGAATCAAAGAAGTTGGCTGCAAATTTGTGGCCTGAAGCCATGCATGCTGCAACATACATTCAGAACAGAGTGCCACACTCATCCGTGAAAGTGAAGACCCCTTTCGAAGCATACTTCGAACACAAGCCGGATGTGTCGAACCTGCGGGTGTTTGGGTCCACTGCATGGGCTCAGATTCCACTTGATAAAAGAAGGGCTTTGCAACTGCAAAGCATCGAATGTCTGTTTATTGGGTATTCTGATGAATCAAAAGGTTTCAAGCTGTTGGATATCAAAACAAAACAGATCATCATCGAAAGGAGTGTCAAGTTCGATGAGCCTCTTCAGGAGGTGGAACTAGTGAAGGAGAAAACTGCTGAATTTCTTTCCTATTCTACTGAATATATGGATGATAAAAGTGGGGGTGATGACCCTGATTTGGATCCTCTGATTTCTGATATCAGTGTGCAGTAAACATTAGATGTTGAATCAGAACCTGAAGTACAAAATCATCTTCCCACATGGGCCCAACAGACACTCTCCTCCGCAGGAGATAACATTGGAAATCCGGATGATCCAAGGAGAACTCGGTCTGATTTCCAAAGAGTAGGTATTGCGCTCTCGTCCTAATAATTTGCTGTCTGAAACTTGTTATTTGATGATTAGTTCAGACCCAAAATCCTACTACCATGCTCGGAAGGATCCGAGATGGCAAGTTGCCATGGATGAAGAGATGAATTCTCTTCAGAAAAACACTACTTGGGAACTAGTTTCTCTTCCTCCGGGAAGGAAATTGGTTCAATGCAAGTGGGTGTTTCGGACCAAGGTTGCTGCTGATGGCAGCACCTGCAAATATAAGCTAAGGTTGATGGCAAAAGGTTTCTCTCAGGTCCAAGGTGTGGACTACCATGAGACTTTTGTACCGATTGCAAAAATGGACTCCATCCGCCTAGTTTTGGCAATTTCAACATCTAAGCACTGGGAAGTGCATTATATGGATGTTAAGTCAGCCTTTTTGCATGGAGATCTTCATGATGAGATATACATGAAGTAGCCTGAGGGCTACATCTCTGATCCATCTTTGTTTTGCAAGCTAAAGAAGTCACTATATGGGTTAAAACAAGCCCCAAGAGAGTGATATTCCAAGATGGATGTCTTCCTTCTCTCGCAAAACTTCCAAAGGTGTAGATCAGATTCAAATGTGTATATACAATAGTCTGATGGTCATTTGATTATTACTATTTTATATGTTGATGACTTACTGATCACAGGTAGCACAGTTGCTTCCATTTCAACCATCAAAACTACTCTCCACAATGCATTTGAAATGAGCGATTTGGGACTCTTAAAACAATTTTTGGGGCCCGAAATTGAACAAAATTCTGATGGGATAATGGTCACTCAATCCAAATACATCTCAGAGCTGTTAGTCAAGTTTAACATGGCTGAATGTAGGTCTGCACCATTCCCTTTCCTTTCAAGGATCAGCCTTGAAGAAGGAAAAAGCACACCTCCCATGGACTGCACTATTTATCGATAGCTGATTGGTAGCTTGTTGTACTTGACACATTCTTGGCCTAATATCTGTTATGCCGTGAATGCTGTATCAAGATACATGCAACAGCCCCATGATCTTCATTGGAAGGAAGCCAAGAGGATCCTCTAGTATATTTAGGGAACCAGGGACTACGACATTCACTATGCTGCAAACTCCGAGCTAGAGCTGGTTGGATACACAGATTCCGATTGGGCGGGTGATTCTATTGATTGGAAGTCTACTTCCGGATATGTATTCATGTTTGGTGGTGGCCCCATTTGCTGGTTTAGCAAAAAGTAGGCTGCCATAGCATTATCTTCAACAGAGGTCGAGTATCAAGGAGCGATGAGTGCTTGCATCCAAGTAGTTTGGTTGCAAGGCATTCTTTCAGAGTTTGATCTTGGTAGTGCTTTGTCCATTGCCTCTTCTGTGACAATCAAAGTGCTATTAAGATATCCACAGATCCAGTTACCAGGCAGAGGACCGAGCATGTAGAGATACACATGCACTATATCAGAGAGCTAGTGCATGACACGACCATCATTCTGCAATACTGTCCGACTGGTGAGCAGATTGCAGACATCTTCACTAAGAGCTTTTCAGAAAAGAACTTCACTTACCTCCGTTCACTGTTGGGGGTGAGTCCATCAGGGTGATCAGACTACTTTCGGTGTTCAGCTTGAGGGGGGTTTTTCCCACTGGGTTTTCCCTCTTTTCCTCACATAGTTTGTTTTTTGAGCATTGTTTCAGTTTCAGTATTGTATAGGGTGACCTATGGCCTTAGTTGTCGGGGCCCTAGCATTTTTATGCATTTATGTTTTCTACTCCTCCTGAGTATAGCTTAAGGGGGGTGTTGGAGACATTTACCACCATACACACTCATTTTGGTCAATTTGGCCTAGTTAAACCACTATCCTAAGTATTATTGACTTAATTGACATTAGAGGAGCACTAGATGACCTCAACTAGATCACACCCATGCCTACCTTCAGTCAAGGAGGCTAACTTATCCTTCTCCTTCTCCTACATTCGTGGAGGCTAACTGGAGCACTCCGGGGGTGATCTAAGTGTCATTAATGCCCCATATTGCTAACTGATGGTTACAATCAGTTAAACAGAGCAGTGAAGGTGCTTCCTTCATTAAATTGATTATTTAATGAACTGGAGTCAACAGGGGCGCCTCCAACCACTTTTGATGTTCAGTTACACTTCAGTTAACCTCATCGGGGTTCATTGGAGTCATTGAAGCGCTACCACTTGTTGGTTGGCTTGCAGTGACATGTGTTTGACCTACTTTCAGTTAGACTCGGTCATTTATTGCACTCCGACTTCAGTTAGGGCTTAGTTGAGTAAATTAGGGTTTTGATGAGTGTTGACTGTGGCTTACATTCAGTTAAGCTAGACTCACTCATTCAATTCGAATGACCTCCTTGGGAATTCGAATTGCTTTGTCATTCATGCTTGTAGCATGATCATTGTATTGTATTACTCATTCTTTGTGTGAATATACAGAGCGACTACTCATTTTGTAGCACAATTACACCATTTTCATGTCTTATTGTTATTAATCTTTTATGAGACTGTGCTTGAGTCCCTATATTATTGTGACAGATTAATAGTCCTTTCACCAATTTGGTAGAATTAATCTCCAAATCATTTTCTTGCAGCACTGCAATCCATTTAGCCCTCTTTCCCTCTAGATCAGGTTGTGTAAGGATACTTTTTACCACATTTCTAGGAATATAACCCACAATATGAGAATGAAGAATATACACCCTGAAATATTTCAAAGACTTAACCAAATCATAGGCTTGTTTCTCCATAATGTCATACTTCAATTCTCCATCTCTTAGCACTTTTCTAAAGAAAACAATATGCTGCTCATCATTCTGACTATTCTTTTGCAATAAAAATGCAGCAATGGTGTGTTCAAAAGCATATGAAAATACCAAAAAATATTTTGAAAAATCAGGACTTACCAAAACTGGGGCTTTAGTAATGGATTTCTTAATATATTTGAAAGATTTTATAGCATCTACAGTCCACTTAATCTCATTATCCTTTCTCAACATATTTGTAATATTCCTCAATATTTCAACAAAACTTGGCATAAACCTTCTTAGAAAATTTACATGTCCAATGAAAGATTGCACCTCTTTTTTACTCCTAGGCTCTTCAAATTTCAGAATGGCATCGACTCTATCTGGGTCTATTATGATTCCATCTTTAGAGATAATATGACCCAATAGCTTTCTCTCCTTCAAAGCAAAATTTGATTTTCTGGGATTAAGGGAAATGCATACCTTCTGCATTTCAAAAAGACTTCCTCCAAATTCTTCACACGGTCCCTGATAGATTTAGAAAACACTGTTATATCATCCATATGAATAACTACAAACTTATCCTTTTCTTCAACAAAATCAATATCCATGGCTCTTTGAAAAGTGGCTCATACATTCCTCAACCCAAATGGCATCTTGGCATACATAAAAGTACCCCATGGTGTAGTAAAAGCAGTTTTTTCTTGGTCCTCTGGAAGAACTTGAATTTGATTATATCCAGAGAAACCATTCACGGTGGAAATTCTCTTTGCTCCTACCCCTTTCTGTAGAATATGTTCCATCTTAAGTAAATGATAATTATCTTTCAATGATACTTTATTCAAATTCCTGAAATCAACACAAAGTCTGATTTCACCATTTTTCTTTCTGACTGGTACCAAATTAGCTACCCATTTAGAGAATCTAAGAGTAACAATGATCTTTGCATTAAACAACTTCTTGACTTCCTTTTCTATCATAGGCAACAACATAGGATTAATTCTTTTTTAACTTCTGTTTAAATGGCTTTTATCCAAGATTGATAGGAATAGTGTGTTGTATTATGGAAGTATCACATTCCTTCAAATATTCATGGCTCCATGCAAATACATCAACATAACTCTTCATCAAATGAATGTACTTTTCCTTCTTAGCCACAAGAATTTTTTTTCATAGTTTTACAATTTCGGGCACGTCTTTAGTTCCTATGTTTTGGTCTTCAATGTCATTTTCAACAGGTTGAACCTTTAGGTATTTGGAAACATTGTTCAGATCAACAATTTTTCAAGAGGAATCAGGCCTTTTGGAATATAATTGCTTTTCAAATGTATTATGTCCTATCCTCCCATCACATTATCAGCTTTTTTATTTTCAACATCTTCATCATCGGATTGTACACTTTCATGGAAGTTTTCTGTGTTTTGATTTTCTGTATCTATTTGGGTATTTACAAATTCATCTGACAGTTCCAAAAATATTTTTATTTGCATATCATCCTCAAATACTTTCCAGTACTTGGAATTGTCAGGAATGGAAGATCTATGTACACCTGCTATTTTGTATTTCTTTTTTGAATATATGAGAATTTTGAAATTCCCAGTAGTGGTAGCCAGTGAATCTGCTACTTGATTTTCCAGTCTGGGAACGACTTTGAATTTATGCTCTGTGAAAAAATTACCCAACATATCCCAAACCTCATTTATGTATGCTCTCATCCTAGGATGTTTAGTCTGATAGTTGTTATTCACTTGGTTAATCACTAACTCAGAATCTTCAAACACATCTATTCTTTTAGCTCCCAAATCTTTTAAAGCATTCAAACCTAACAACAGAGCCTCATACTCTGCAACATTATTTGTACATTCAAAAGTTAACTCATAAGAGTAAACCTTAAATTCCCTATTAGGAGAAATTATCCACACACCTGCACCAGCTCCCTCTTTGCTGAGATACCCATAAAAAAACATTTGCCATAGCCCCTCTTCATTCTGTTTCTTTTCCAATGCCTCTTGTCTTTGGACAAATTCTTTATTTTCTTTTAAATCCACCACTATGGGTATTTCAGGATATGCATGTGAATCATGGAAGAACATAGAAGACCCCAAATCAGTATCTACAACATATATGGGGTGATTATTAGGTTTATCTTGCCTACTCACCACATATGCAAGTCTCTTTTCTCTATACAATGTTCTATGAACTCCAAATAAAGGAATAGTTGTGTATGACATATCCATTTGTAATGTTCCCTTTAATTTAGAAGCCCATGACCTTGACAGTAACATACCAAATTTAGCAGGAATATCAACCACCACCACATCCATGACAATGCTTTTGGTTGGGATTTGAGCAAGAGTCACCACCATATCTTTAATCAGTGCCAAACACTTCACTTTTCTGGAATAAAAAGAATACAGGTCTTTATAAGGCCTAGTAATCTCCAATCCTAAACTTTCCACTACAACTCTTTGCATTAAGTTGTGAGATGCTCCTGAATCAAGCATATCATTGTGCAAAATGTAATACCCCGGTTTTAACCCCGCTTGCATTAAAGTACATAGGATACATATGTTGTAAATAATCTTGGTGCGGAGCTAAAGGCCAAGGCCCCTCCATAGATTTGGTTATGTTGTGTTTGTGATTAGGAATGGTCAGCGATGGTATATTGGGACATGTGGCATATATTTAATTGTGGCATCATGCAAACATGCATTTTAATTAAATAACCCAACCAGCTATGTTCGCAGCAACTAAATTGAGAAGGGGCATGATTCCAAAGGATAAAGAAAGGGGGATGTGGAACATTGAGTCACGGCGGAAAACTATGTGTCACCACCTCCCTTGGTTATTTCCTTTTTGTTAGTTGAGGCAGCGATTGGCTGGCAGGAAGACCACTACCACGCCCATGCTTGCTCTCCTCTCCACGATGTAGGGACCGTTCTGCCCACTCCCTCAGATCATGGTTGTTCGTCTTCCTCATGCATGACGGGGATAAAATGTTTTACCATCCATTGTGTGGGGGTTCGCCTCCCTTCTCTAGCGCTAATTGCCGGTCTGTAGTTCTGTTCTTTCCATCCACACAGAGAACCAACTTCTGCCTCCACGCATTGGATTGTGTGTTGTTTTTTCCATCATAGCGGGTCGCAGCAAAAATTATTGGGTTTTTTCCCACTGATTGATGGGAGCGGTTTTCCCCATGCATTGTTGATTGAGTTACCTACAATGCGACATTGGTAGAAGATCGAGGTGATCTTTCCTGTAAATCCACGCTGAGCTGTGAATGTTGGCCGTGTCTTTTAAACCATTTTCTGGTCTGTGTAAGTCTCACAGCGATGGTATTGAAGATTGGTTTGCTGTGGGTTCATGTGAGTGTGTTAGCTGCTGTTTGCCACGATGGCTTGACTGTGTTTTTCCCTGTAAAAGCTTGAATAGCTGTTTGGCTGCTTGCATGCAGTGGATTTGTCCTTGGACTATTTTGGGTTGGTGAATGAGGGCCTAAGATGCTTGATAAACCTGGTGGGTTGAGAACCACACGGACAGAGCTAGAGGGCTGGCTTTCTTCTCCACAACTCCTGAATAGCACTGGAAGGGAAGGCAGGGCCTGCGGGACTGTGTAGCAGAGAAGGGACTGATTCCTTGTGTTGGGTGTGTGTGGGTGTCTTAGAATTCAGGTTAGTTTTGGTGTAGGTGTTTCTAGCTCTGTAATGGGCCCACCAGCTTATCATTTAGCCTTTCCCAGCTCCTTGATGGCCTGATAAACCTGACCATGTTGGCTTGGCTGTCTTGTTGATGGCTTGATAAACCCAACTGTGTTGGCTTGGCTGTGTTTTGTGTATCCTTGGCTATGTGTCAGCCTGCTTGTTCCTTATTCCTTGGAGAATCATGTCCAGCTTGGGGGTGGCAGCGTTGCTGAGAGATTAAGGAGCACGTTGGCCTATGGTTGGGTGGAATGTTGTAGCGACGTAGCTGGTTGCGGAACGAGTTCTTCATAAGATAAGTGATTTTGTCCATTTTACTTCTGCAATCATATTTTCTGTTAATGAATGTGATGAACATGTTGAATGCTTGTATGAACGTATGTTTGCTTCCACTGTATGATAAATGTTCATGTATACATGTTATAGTTCAAAGCATTTGGTTTCAGCATTTTTATGAATGTACATGTTCATGGGGCTCTTAGCCCGGATGGTTAACGCCATGGTAGCATCCTCGTCGCCGGTCGGAGGGTCAGGGACGTTACACAAAATCATATCATGAACGTTCAGACTCACATAAAAGGGAGGGACATCCTCTTCATCAATGTCTTCAACTCTGGGGCCAAGGACTATAGTAAGAGCATCATCTGATACTTCTAGGGTATCTGGTTGACAATCATCTCCATTCTTTAACATTTTGGTTATTTTTTCTCTGTACTCATTATTTCTTAACAGCTCATTAAATGGAATGCAAATTTTTATTTTGTAAAGTTCATTTTGCAGATTGAAAGAGGAAACTGCTCTATCTACATCAATTGGTACAGCTTGTTTGATTTCTTTTGATGTTCCTCCAGTATTACTTACAATTTTCTATACATTTTTTTTCTCTTTTAGTTTTTTATGTGTTTGTTTGAGTACTGGAAGGTTGATTTTCATTAGACCTTCCTTTATTTATAATCACATCTCTACTTCTCAACTTCAGTTTCTTTTGAAAATCATCTATGGCATTTTGGTAACCCCTATGATATTGCTCTGAATCCACCTCAAAAATATTACTGTCATCTTATTGAGCAAACAAATTATGCTCTTCTTCAATGAGATATAACTCTATATCCAAAACATCAAAGTGGTGAATTTGGTTATCCATTGGATCAATTTATTCCTCCTCATCATCAACATAGTTTCCAAGGAATGGAGGCCTGATCTGTTGATCTTCAGGATTTCTAAGATTTATGGGGTCTCTTTGCCTATTTTAAGGAGGAGGAGGAGGTGGTCTTTTGAATTTGGGGTTTCTTACTTGAGGTTCATGTTGCTCTCTATTGGGTAGTATGTTGTCTAAAGCCAACCTGTCCATTAACCTTTCCATAGTTTTCATCATCATTTCAAATTTTGCATCATTTGAAGAAGAAGCAACAACAATAGCAGAAGTGTAAAGATGATGTTCTTCTCTAGTTCTTCTTCTGCCCACTTCTACTTTCTGTTTCATCTTTCCAGAGGCCATCAAATTAGCTTCTACCTCTAGAGCATCCTTAAACATAGCAGGAAGATTTGTAGATTTTATTTCTTTCAACAATAAAGCAAAATCACTTTCAAAAGTATAATCATAATGGACTAGGTCAACACCTACTAAGAGTTTAATATTTGATGTTATAGAATTATACACCGTCATAAACCTGCTGGAAAACTCATGAACTGATTCAAAATTTCCCTTTTTCAGATTGTTATATTGAGAAATAACTTGTATGGGACTTTTCTTATCTTCCCACCTATCTAGAAACAAAGTTTGGAAGGCTTCAAATGTAAGTATGGATCTTGCAGGTAAGTATTTAAACCATCTTTTTGCTTCTCATGACAAACTTTGTGCAAACAACCTCATCTTAGCATCATCATAGTCTACTTTCTCCAAATCAATGAAATCTTCAAATCTATCCATATGCTACCTAGCAGTAAAGTTTCCCTCCCCATCAAACAAGGATATTATTTGAGAATAGTTTTGGGGAAAATCATGCAGTACAACAGGCAGAGCCAAAGGAGAAAACGTGGCTTCCATGGGTCTAGGAGGGTTTGGCACAACAAGAGGACTTTGAGGAGGACTGTGAATAGGGCTTGGAATATAAGGATGAAAGGTTTGGACAATGAGATTATTTTCTTCAACCTTTACAGTATCTTGAAGATTATGCCAGAGAGAGTCAAGTAAATATGAATAAAGCCTATTATGATTTATTTCTATTTGTTTAAAATCTAATTCATATTTGGACCTTAATAATGATCTTTCAAATCTTGTTTCCCATTCAAAATCTTGAAAACTATGAAATTATTGAGAAAAAGATCCTTCAATTTGAGAAGTATTTATTCTTTCTTTGCCAAGCCTACATCTAATCAATATTTCTAGGTTTTCCACACTGTATGAACTTTCAGAAGAAGGATTACCTCTTGTGTCTGTCCTCCTGGAAGCCAGGATGTCTGTTTCTAAAAATATTCTTGAAATCAACGTGGAGTCGCTGATTCCCAGTGGTATGGATTAAAGGGGAGCGGAAATGAAAGGTTGAGATCGGTGAAATTCCAGATCTACGATGGAGAATCACTCTGCTGGGAGAAGATGTGTGCTCTTTGTAAAGCCAAATTTGAGTGGAATGTTAAAATGGGAAATTGATCAATGGCGGGAATTTGCAAAGGATAAGATCGATGGCCGAGTGCTAGTCTGCTGGAGTAAGGTGTAGTTCAGTTATGAAATGAACATATGATGTTAAAGTAAGAAAAATATCTATGGTGGAAAGTAAATTAGAGGTGGATCTATGGTTATGATTAGTTCCGCTGCTGGAAGTTATAGGAGAGATAATGATGGATAATATATCGGGAATGAGATCCTAAGATTAAACATTGATCATGATCAATGGCTTAGAATGAAATATACTAGATCTACGGAGATGAAAAGATTCAATTGAATAAGATGCATGGCTGATAGGGGAATAAAATAATATAAAAGCGAAAGCATGTGGATATGGACCATTTGTTTATTTATGCATTGGAAAGCGAGAGCTCACGACTATGCGGAAGAAGCCAACTTAGACGAATCTCTTGCCCACTTGTCAAGTAACCAGGTACTCCATTTTCCTCTTATCAAAATCTATTTAAAATGGACAGTGTAGAGGGAATGGAAGATCTTGCTTTGGAGTACCATAAGATAGAAGAGGTTTTTGAGGACAAAGATTGTGAGGTTTTTGACACTATACTGTCAATTGGTTCAATAGACCTAGTAGAAACTAAATTAAAAGTCCTTAAAGACCAGGGAACCGAGGTCCATGGAGTCTTCAAGTCTTATTTTCATTTTTTCTATACCGAGCAAACCCTAAACTTTCCCGAATTTATTGACTGGTGTGCCTTGAATTATTCCTCTTCTGAGAGGGTAATTATGGACACGACTAAGTCCAAAGTCCTTTTTCTTGTCAGTCTACTGATTGTCCGAGATACATTTGTTGTTCTTGCTACTTTCACCCAGTTGTCTGTAGAGTTTAATGAAGAGAGTCTAATTTAGTTATTCAGAGAGGATACTGTGGAACATAAACAATCCTTCTTTAAAACTTGTTTTAAACCAGATGTATCCTTACAGAACCAATATTTTCCTATAGATTCAAGTCTTTTCAATGAGGAAACTCAATCTGTTATTTCCCTTATGAGTCAGATTCTAGGTCTAGACACTAACATGTATGTCACTTTGTCCCTAACGAGTATGTTGTTTAAAATCAGTACTGGTCAAGTTGAGTGAATTGAGTCAAGTCAGTATTGTTTGCTTAAATTTGATGAGTTCTTAGCTGAGAGTATCCACTCATAGCTAATGAACTTCCACAACACCATATTTTTCAGATTCTAGTCATATTTGGTAAAAATGTTCTTATTCTTCAATGAGGAGAACCTACAGTTCCCAGAGATGGTTCTCATTGATGAGATTAGCATAAATTTTGGGAAATATATGAACTTTCTTATCTCTGGGGTGTATAAAGTGTTTTTCCAACAAAATTTGCCCAGAGTGCTACCTCTCATGAAATAAATGTTACAGTTTTCACCTGAGAGAAGACTTGGAGATTGGTTCTTGATGGACGAGGGTACTATGATCAGAGTGTATGGATTTGTCCATCAACCTTATATTTTACCTGCTTTCTTAACTCCTGGGATATTTTCCTTATAGCTGAATAGGTAGAATCTCATTGTTGAGAATGAGAACATTATCAATTTTAACAAGTCGTCTAAAATCAAATTTCCATGCGTAGTTGGCCAATTCATTATAAAGAGTAAAGTTGTTTTTCCTGCAGTGGAGAATTTGTTAAAAGAGATGAGGTTTCAGACTGTTGCAGATGACAATTATGATCCTCACCATGTCATATAAATAAGAAGACAAGTCAATAAAAACAAACCATTTGAGCATCAAGAAGTTGCAGGCTTGGCAGAGAGTGCCAACTGGTTGGATTATCCTCAGGTGACACAGAATGATGAGGATATGCAACAAGGATCTACTTCTCCAATGAAAGATGCAAGTGTCACACAGACTAATCCTACGGCTGTTGTTCCAACAACAGAAAGGATATCTCCTATTGCAAGTCACTCTGAGAGGACTAATAAGAGCGATTTTTGTGATGCTATGGATACAGAAGAAGAAGACACTGCTCAAACTCCAAAGAAGCAAAAAGTTGAAGAGGTAGGCCAGATGATACAGGTAGCGGAAACTACAGGCAAGAAAAAGAAAATTAAAGTCAAAGGACCAGCCTTTGAAATTAAAGAATATGACTTCTCAAAAACACCCCAGGATTCTACTACTCAGTTCAAAACCAAGGCTGAGTTATTTGACAAATACAGGGAAGATAAATAGGTATCAACATATGAGTCACTTAAATTGTATGCTGATGTTATACAAATTTCCAGCAAAGATGTGGCTTTGGTTACTATCAGAGATCATGGTAAGAACACTCTGAACTCGGCAATAGTAACCAAGAACAAGGTAGTTGAGATGATGATGAATTTGGAGAATATTCCTATACATGATATGATTCATCTCCACAAACAAATTTCAGAGGTGATTTATAGTGATTTGATCAAGGCCACTCTAAAGGTATCTAGATTACAGTTCGCTAAAAACAAAGTTGAGAACTAGTTGAGGCAGGAACGGGTGGAGAATAAGGCTCATGAGAAACAAATTAAGAAGTTGCAAGGATATTTGCCAACTGTTGATGGTAAAATGGATAAAGGAGAAGCAAATCATAGGCTACTTAATGAAAAAGAGAACACAATCTAGTTATTAAAAAAGAAATTGAAGATCCCAGCCACCCAACTCATACAAGCCACAGAGCTTACAGAGATGGAGACAAAAAAATAAACTTTAAATAATGAATCAAATGATTACAAATAAAAGCTTCTAAAGTTTGTTGAGGAGAAGAAGCATTGGGAAAAATACAGAACCCTTTTGATTGAAAATGAGAAGGATCTAAAAGGAAAATAGTCAGAATTGGAGAAAGAGTTAAATGAAAAAGAAAAAGAGCCTTAAGTGCATATTGTTCCACCTCTTGTACAAACTAGTGCAGACCCTGTTGTAAGAGCAATGTCTCAAGTTAGCCTGAGAGATTTGGAAATTGTTGGGCTCAAAAACCAGAATAAGAACCTTGAAAAGAGCAGAAGAGAGAAAAGCTTGGGAGAATAAATGCAAAGATCTTTCAGATAAAAATGGAAATTTAATGAAACAAGTGACAGGACAACATCTTGTGCAGGGAGAAAAACACATCATTTGGGGTGTAATCATAGCTGAAGCAACTAAACTCATACCTTACTTGGATTACATTCTAGACAAAGAGATTGTTATGCACGCTGCCAGACAAAGTGTTGCAACAGTTAAAGAAGTATTAAATAAAAAGCCAATAGATATTACTAACAACACAATAAGTTTCTTGAATGGTTTGACGGAAGATGACTTGAAGACAACAAATATCAAAGGTAGGATTTTAGTCATTACATGGGTTAGGAAGGTGGTCGATAAACATCAACACCTTGATACTGTGCAAACAAAGATTAACATCGTGACCCATTAAGTTAAATTGTTTATTGAAATGTTTACACCAGTATTTAAAAAGGGACTACCTTTCTTCCGGGAAGAAAAAAGCAGTATGTTTTCTAAAAAAGAATACCATGATCGAATAGTCAATTGCAGATTGGGTCAGAGAAAATTCGAAGATATGCAACGGTCTTTATCTGGAAAGATAATAATTGATAAGTTATCAAAGGATTTTGAAATATTGTTTGCATTCATAGCCACATGTTTACAATTGCCATATGTTTCTTACGTGGAACATGTGGAGCTAAGAGTGTTGGCCAAGGAGATGGCCAATTTGGAGTTGCCAACTGTCAACCAATGGAAGACAGTTGAGAAGTATGGAAAGACAAAGTACAGGCTACGTAGATGAGCATCTATTGAAGATTTATTGAAGATTGTCGAGGTCATTTTGAAGACTAGTTAACTAGGAGTTTTGTTTATTTTCAGAACAATAATTAGTTAGATCTAGATGACAGATGTAAAAGATCGATTATTGCCTATTTTTAGATTTAGTTATTCAGCTCATGGAGCAATATTTTGTATTTAAACAAGTTTTTGTAATGGAACAAGGGTTGGAACCCGTGAGATTTTGCATTGTAATTGATACTTTTATAGATTAATAAAATTACAGAGCCGAAGTTGGCATTTTCAGATATTCTTGTGTTGTTTTTATTACAGTTTGCATTTCCCTTTCTTTTATGTGCATGTGTTTCCTGTTTATTACTTCCATTATGTTTTCCCTTTCATGTTTGAATGTGTTTACAATAGTTCAAAATTCATAATCAAATGCTCGGTTCTATTACTTTCAAACATTCACAAAACTTGTTCATCTAAAGTTAATGTTGGATTCGTCCCAGTTTGATGCCCACATTAAAGGACAGTTTCTAAACTCCTCCATAATCACCAGGAAAAAAAACATTTTGACTATAATGAGATTGCTACCTTGCCTCTGTTAAATTTTCTCATGCAACAACACTATCAATATTATTGTTCCATATTATGACTCCATGCCCAATGTACATTTGTTTCAACCACCAACAATCTTAAATTTTATTTCTTGTTCATATATGTGGCCTTGTGAAAACAAATATTGAGAGATCCCTCTCTAGAGAGAAAGAAGCCATATTTCTTTCCTAAAGTTTGGTTTTGTGGTTACCTTGGGGTTTACCTTTTCACAACCGGGGGTAAATTTTGAGTGCTAACATCTTGGTGCCATTTCCAAAAAATGAGAGTTCAAATATTCCCTAGGAGAACTACGGATCTTTCAAGAAAACAGAATTTATGTGGGCAAGAATAGGTTCTTGCATTAAGGTTGGTTGTACATTTTCATCATGGTTGTATTCGTGTATGTTGATTCAGTGGAATGATCCTGGACCATAGATCTCTTTCTCGTCAAATATGCACCCTTGATCGTGCAGGCCCCTTAACCAATTTCTCTAGTTCACAAACTTTCTTTACCTGCACATCTTCCATCAGTGGAATACATATGATCCCTTGATCTCGATCGAGCTTCAATATAGACTGTTGAAATATGTATCATGTACCACATTCCACTGATTTCAAAACTTTTTTTCTCCGCGCATGTTCATCCAACAGAATGAATTCCAACCATAGATTATTCCTCCATCCAGATCTCCATTGTTGATTTGTGTCGGATGTAACTTTTTCTGCTGATTGGGAAAGTTCATCCCTTCGTGCATGTTCCATCGGTAGAATCTTTTCCGGTCGTAGATATGTCTCTCGTAGTTCATCTAACCGTAAATCTCTGTTAATTTTTAATCCATTCCGCTGGTGACCCAATTCATTCTTGCCTTGCAACTTCTCTTAGTGGACTCATCCACATATGTAGATAATTTCCGATGTAGGTCTACACCATCAAATCTTACTACAAGATAACATTGGGCCAACTTTTTCATTTGAATTTTATTTCTAAGGTTAAGCTAGGATTTTTCTTCGAATATATAATTTCCAAGCTTAGAAATAACCCCCTTCCATTATTTTAAAGCCTCTTTCTTCATACCTTCATGTCATATGATGAAATTTGTAGCTCTTACCTTATATCTTCTCAGGCCTGCCCCCTTTCCAACTGCTAACCAGAAATGGTGCTAACATAGTGATCCTACCATTATAAATTGTTTTAGAGTATCATTTAAGCAATTAAGAAAAATTAACAAAGAAAAGCATAAAATTAACCTTAACTCAACCAACATTGTAACTTCACTCGAGGACCAAACCAATATCATAGCTAGGTTATGACACTAGATATAGGCATCCAAATAACCCCCCTTTGTCACTTACATATGAGACATATTTTTTGGCTTCTAGGGAACCAAAATCCTCTAGTATTTGTTGACACGGTCACCACCAGTTTATCGTGGGGCCTCCTGCTCTGTGGGGGTAATCCACGACGAAGGGGTTTCAGAAGTTTGAGTGGAATACCACACTCCACTCTATACGAAAGGATCTTTCTTCTTAGTCCTCCTCGTGCATGCTGGCCACCATACTGGGTGTTGAGGACCAAAGAGATGAAGTTCCAGGAAACCATCTTGAATGTGTCATGAACGAGGTATCCTAGTTTACCCGAGGTCCCTCTCGACAGTGGGATTGTATTAGCCTTTTATTCTTCCATTTTGTTTTATTTGACTGTGGATTTCATCACCCAACAGAGGATATGATTTGTTAGGGGCTCCCATCCTATAGCTAGGAGCGTGCTTGCACCTATAACCCATAGGTTAGTGCATCATTTTCATCATAGGTAGTGCTTCTTGTTGGATTTCTGGTCTCTTTTGTTTTAGACTCACCTGCTATGACACATTGTTGCAGTTTAGTTTTAGATATTTCTTTTTGTCCTGTGTGCCACCATTTATCAGCTCTCCTTCTGCACACTTGGCTAGAGTTGGATTTTTCAGCTTGAGTTTTCCACCCTTGAGCCTTCATTCATCATATAAAACACCATCACATCATCGTTCCTCCCCTGCACTACTCCCATAGAGTTAGGGGGCATACCCCTCAGTTCGGTTCCTTGAACCTCAATTGTTAGATCCATATTCGACGTCGTTCACCACCTTCAGAGCCATACATTGCATCTGAGCCATATTCAGATTCCTATCAATCCAAGCCTACCTTATTCACTGCCCCATATAGCCCCATGGATGGTGCATCTCCGAATCCCATTCTCGGGGGGATTATTGGTAGTGGACATGTGAGCACTCCACCCGTCATACCGGGTATCCCTTTTACTATACCTATAGGTCCTAGTTCTAGTGGTCCCCTCGTCACCACACACACTATTGCTGGTTGGATACCCACCAGTAGTGGCCCCACTCCATCCACCATGGTTCACACCATTCCTACATTCATGCATGGGGGAACTGGCCCTTCTACCACTATTCCAACTATTGACACTATTCCAGTGACTACTTCTACTTTCGGGAGTAATCCCTACCAACCCACATTTTCTCGAGGTAACTACATGCCCTCTATCCCCAACACCATTAATTACCCTCCTAGATCTAGTCCAGGTCCTAGGATGCCATTCATGGCTAGTCTCAACTTGCCAAATTTGGCAAGGTTAATGAATGAACGCATTTCTTATGACTTATTGTGGCCTCCCATACCTACCAAACTCCCTTTAGACATCCCTAAGTTTGAGGGAAAGACAAGATAAGACCCTCATAACCATATCATGTCATTCCACTTAGGGTGTTCCTTCAACAACATAGTGGACGATTCTAGTCGATTGCGTCTATTCCAGTGCACACTCACTGGTGTTGCAACAAATGGTACATTGAGCTGCCCCATGTCACTTATCTTGATTTTTCCTCTTTAGCCTCAATGTTCCTCCAATACTTTTAGATACCCCTCCATTACGACGAGGGCATGCAAATCCTGCTATCTTGTAGACATAACACTGCTACCCATATCATGGATCACATCCACGAGTGATGTCGTCGCCGTAGTTTGTGCGAATTCCAGTTAGATGACATGATCTTCCTTGATTTGTTTATTAAAACCTTACTACCCCTATCGCTAAGGATGTTGAATATGAGCGCCCAAAAACTGAGGAAGAAGCAATAATCAAAGCACAAAAACTCTACACGATCTTCCTTGATTTATTTATTAAAACCTTACTCCCCCTATCGCCAAGGATGTTGAATACGAGCTCCCAAAAACCGAGGAAGAAGCAATAATCAAAGCACAACAACTCTACCTTATCTATGCCCAATCAGGTTACCTATACACCATCATACCTGATGCTCCTCGTACTAGCTTCACTAGTGAAGCTTAATAATCAACACTGCTTTAAGTTGTGGATGGGAGGTGAAGAGGGGAGTAACACTAAAGAAGAACTTCTCGGTCTCTAGGGAGTTCTCGTCTTTGCATTTAAATGTGGTATAGACTCCTTAATTATCTATGGAGACTAAAAGATAATTATCGAGTGGGATTAAGGATTATACGATTTGTAGGTCATCCATTTAAACCGATAGTGTAGGAGGACAAAGCTATTGATAAACTCCTTCAATCATATTTCCTTCATGCACATTTCAAGAATTTTTAATAGGGAAGCGGACAGGTTGTCAAAAGTTGCTGCAAATTGTAATTTTGGTTCGCTCTTTTATGAAGAAGAGACAGAGGGAAAGATAATCTTAGAAGGTTCTATTCCTATTGAGAAATTTCTTGTTTGCTGCTATAGCTCTTTTGTAGGGTCCTGCTCTCGGGGTAGGAGCAGAATAGTTGTTTTTGTTATCTTTCTTTAGAGGCAGTAAGTAGGTGAATATGCTCCTTTTGAATGTTGATAGAAACTTTCAGTAGTTTTTTGGGATAAACTTTGAATTATTACTCGAAGTTGAAAGATGCTACAATTATGTAGGATACTTGGATATGTATGTTGTTGGGGAAGATCGGGATATGTATGATCCTTTTTTATTATTCAAATGAATATAATAAAAAAAGGTTTTTTAGGGAGAAAAAAGCTCCATAGTTTTATTTTCGATAATTTATTATAATCTTAATAATATTAATTCATATATTTAAATTTAATATTAATATCAATTTATAATATATATATTGAATTTAATATTAATACAATTATTATTATTATAACTTTATCATGATATTAGCTAATATAATTGTAAATGATAAATTATTAATCCTTATATGCACTATGAAGAATATAAATTCACTGGTTGTAAAAATATTCATTATTAATATTTAAACTATTATATTATTTCTAATTTGATAGAAATATAATATAATATATGTTGCACAATAACCAGTAGCAGTAGTTTCAGCACCTTTGTTCATGTGGAAAGGCACTATATTCTGGATGGCTATTAAACTCAAATTAGCACAAAAACAGTACAAATAATATAAATTCATTTAAATTAATCTAATCATATCTTGTAAAATATATTTGAAAGTTTGCTTAAAAAAAAAAGTCAAACTCGTATTTATTAAACTTTGGCTGTTTTTTCATCTATTTCCTCGAGACACTTTTTTCCTCAAGATGAGCTCAATTAAGAGGCTTGAAACGTGGAGACCAAAAACGAACAACGTAGTATCATGTAAACCAACTAAATTGGATGGAGTATCATTTCAAACCTCCTCGAACCTCACCCTTACAATCTTTGAGAAGTATAAATAGAAGAATATTTTTAATCAAAGTAAATGTGAAACTATAAAAAATAATACAAGTGACAAATATGAACTTAACAAAAACAATTGCTTATCATGAATCTTCTCAAATGCCTTTTTCCATTTTCTATAGTTGAGGCATTATTCTTCATTGTGTTTTCCTACTCTCTTCAGTTCCATTAAATACATTTTTTCAATAATTTGATACCTATGTTCCTTGGGATGAAATGTCTGAACTCGTTGTACACCTCATTTCTTAAACTTCTTGAACGTCTAAATATTGTTCTTGTACCACATATTGGACATGCATATTTACCACTATAAGTTATAGAATAATGTTAATAGAATGCCAGAAACATAAAAAAAACTTGAACAATTAATGATATATAGAGATACATTACAAATTTACATGCAATAAATGTGTAAGCCTCGACGCATCATGAATTGCCGATGTAATTGAAATTAATTGTAGCCTATCGCTAGATGTCATACATAGTAATGCTATCCCATAATTTTAAAACTTCATCTATAAGAGGCTTAAGATATACATCCATATCTATATCTTGGCTATTTGAAAATTAAGATACAAAATTAAGTTTTTTAACATGCAAAATTAATTAAAATTAAAATTATTTACTTATATATTTCAAAATGACACATTTCTTTGTATGTGTGAGGTAAAGTATTTGATGGTGTTATAAGAATACCACCTAAAAGTATACAAGATAAATAAAAATTAAGGGCATATATATTACAATCACAAATAAATAATAAACAATTATAATTATATAAAAAGTCTTGCATACATTAATGATGCAAGAGCATCATGCCAAGGCCATCGGGAGTGTCTCATCAGAAGCTAGGCATCAAGAGCTATTTCCCTGTGCATGTGTTGAAATTGATGACAGAGTTTAGAGTCCTGATGCATCATAATCGAACATATCAAAGGTTAGTCATCAAAGTTTGCAGTCGAGAGTGCAAAGGAGAATTTTTGATGGAGAGCAGGTTTTCGACATATCGAAACCCAATGTATAGAAAATAATGTATCAAAGGATTGTATTGATAGAGTATGTATAGGAGATCGATAGACCAAGAACTAATATTATATCGAGTGTACTATATCGAGAATTTGTCAACGGGAATGTGGAATCAAAGGAATGTTGTGAAAGCATAAGAGGCAAGTATCGAAGAACTGAAGACCGATGCATCTGGAGCGATGCATCAAGAATGCTATACTGGAAGTATTGTATTATAGGCACAACCCAATGTGCATCAATCCCAATGGTATTATGGTATCATAGATATGTCCCAAAAGTTTGTGTAGGAAATCCCAATGGGAAGAGGTTTGAGGTATGAGGCCCAAGATTTTCGAAGTGGTCATATTAGAGATAGAGTTTGGGGGAATTCCAATCATTGAGTGCTGATAGGATTGAAGAGTCGAGGAAAAAAGGTTCTTGAGGAAGGTGTAGAGCTGATGAACCGAGGAAGTCGATGGATGAATCCATTTATGGTGATTTATTACAGTTTGTACATAACTAGTGGAGGGTTTTGACAACCATTTCATTATACGATCCAAACAAGGTTTTGGCCGAGGATCAAAGGTCTCAGCATGAATTTACATTCAATTTTATTAATTTGGAAACATCAAATCTTAATGAACTAGGGAAGAAAAGGTGCGTGAATCTTGATGAAATTTATGGAGAAAGGTGGTGGAGAAGATTCTAGAGGAATCCTCTAGAATAAGTGGGAAAATAGTAGAACAATGATAACAAAGAAGAAGTAGAAAAATATAAAAGGAAAAGAACCAATAATTCACAAGAAGAGAACAAAATGGCGAGTAGAGAAATCCAGAAAAAAACTATCTGTATTTGTACTATTAATCTAAAAACCACCTGACACTAAGACCAGGGGTTTGATGTTGAGGGTCCAAGTTTGGAGCATAGTATAAATGTACATATTTCCGAGTTTAATGAAGTACCTGATTGAGCACCTGTTATTTCTAAGTTTGGGTGTTTTCTTGTTTGGTTGAGCACTCTAACCTGGAGGCCTCGTAGAGGCATCTGTATCATCTCTGTTATTAGAGAAATAATGTCTTGCAAGTGTGAACAATTCCAACTAAGGGAAGCGCTAGGTAGAATTGTTCTGAGGAGTTATAGTTCTAACAAGAGATTACTTGGTATAAATGTAAGTAGAGGTTTGTGAGAAGGGAAAGCATGGATTATAGAGATAAATTAGTAAATATCCAAGGTAGAGGTAGATGGCAATGTGGTGGTGCTACAATTGGTGGTGCTATACTTGAGGAATTACCTCAAGAAGTGAGGGCTATTCAAGTTAGACTAGAATCTATAGAGACAACTTAGAGGCGATGAATGGAATTTGAGGATCGAGATGTGATCAATGGAGAGGAAGTAGAGATTGAGGTTCCCCAAGAAGAGGGTGAAGAAGTTGAGGACCTTGGGGGGAGTATTAATAAACCCTCGAAATATTTGAGGGGGAAGCAGTCATGTCTCCAATTAAATACCTTCCAAATATCACTACTTGCAAATAGTGTTCCACCAACCTACTAGTTCCCTGGGTTGAGATGGAGACATAAATTTTGTAATAAGGGGATATGGGACCCAAAAGGACTTTAGTTTACCATATTAACATTTAAATGGGTCACACAAACGATAAATTATAAGAAAATAAGGTGGCAAGGGTTCATGAAGACACTTGGAAACTTGTGGAGCCTTTGGATGACTAGATTCCCCACACACTTGGCATGATATTCATCCAAATTCAAACACATGGGTAATGTAACATTATTGGGGGGTGATGTGGTGTCAAATATCATATAATGAGCCAAGGAATTCGAATAGGTAAATGAGAGTAACTCCCATGGAAGAGGAAGAGACTAGAATACAAGGTGTGCCACTTGGAAGGAGATTGCATGCACTCTATGACAACAAATGATGAAGGATTCTATGACAAGTATGACAAATTCAGACCTGATTGCAGACATATCAAAAACCTGACATGGCAAGGGTAAAAATAGCCTCTAATAGGTAGAATTTGGGAGTTAGAGGCAACCATTTGAATTGGGGAAAGAATTGGAGCATGAAGAGGAAGACAAGTGTCATAAGAGTTACTAAACCGCTAAGATGAGTTGGAGGAATCCCATGGAGGGAAATTCGAACTTAGGAGGCCTCATGAAGTTAATAAAAGGATGTCATGAGGAATGAGAATGGATTTTGATCATTTGTGAATTGTCCTTTGGCATTTTGGAGAGATTTTGCTTGTCCATTGCACGGTGAGTGTTCAATCTTCCTGCTTGTGAACCAATTTCGAGGGAGTTGGATTCCTTTCCAAGTTGGTTGATGGAGATGAAATTCATACCTCTCATTGGAGATTAATTAAGGATTTTTATTTGCAGGTTGAAGGACCATACATTCGAATTCTCATATATTCCCCTATTCTCTCATTCCTTCGTCTCGCTTTCCCCACACTCTCATGTTGAGGGCGCACTTGTTGGAGTGGTGCTTACGCTTTGCTGAGTAAATTTGATGCCCAAGCTGTGGAATATAATTTATGGCTGTGTAATATCATGTCCATATGATCTATAAGTCGAAATATCAAGAATACATATGTTAGATGCTTGCATTCTCATGCTATTGAATAACTAGCTTTCATGGATTTGGATTCAATATTGAGGTAGCTTTATATCGGATTTGCATGAGGACATTCCTATGAGTTTGATGATGTTGGGGAATCCATATATTATAATCATCTGTACTTCCATTCCCATATTCTATGCATCTCAAAATCCAAGAAACTCATGTGTGAAAAGCTTGCATTCTCATGCCATTCTATCATTAGTTTTCATGGATTTTGGCTTGAATCTTGAAGTAGTTTTATACCATATTTGTATGAGGACATTCCTATGATTTTGATGGTGTTGGGGAAGACATATATTATTTAATGCTCTGTACTTCCATTCCCATATGCTATTCAGCTCTAAATCTTAGAAACTCTTGTGTGAAAAGCTTGCACTCTCATGCCATTGTATCACTAGTTTTCATGGATTTTGGCTTCATTCCTGAAGTAGTTTTATATCAGATTTCTATGAGGGATATTCTATAATTTTGATGCTATTTTTACAGACGAATATTATGTGTTACTCTGTAATTTCATGTCCATATGCTCCGTGGGTCTAAATCCAAGAAATCCATATGTGAAACTCTTGCAATTCCATGCTACTAATTTATTAGTTTTCATGTATTTGACTCCCATACTGAATGAGTTGTATACCATATTTGTATGAAGGGATTTATATGGTGTTTAGTATTGTTGTGGACTCAATTTGTATTCTATATATTATCTCCATATGTCACATCCTGATCTTAACCTTTAACTCTACCTTTCATATGTAAAAAACGAGCTAGTTATGTGATTTCCCCATAAGCAATTTCAATGAAAGTTATCAAACGAATGTGGAAATATATAACCACTTTGCAGAACTAATAACCATGTGTAATGACATTCCATGAGGTCTTATATCATTCCCCATACTCTTCTTACAAATTTAGGAGGGTCGTACATGATTTGGGAAACCAATTTGGATCTCGCCCCTGGGGGGAATTTGACCTCAATTTTCGTAGTAAAATTTCCCCTTTTATTCTTAGCCCCAAATCAAGTTGTAGAAGTCTAAATTCAGATACAAAGTGTCCATAAACCACCTTGATATGTTATCAGACTCACCATACCATTTCGTTTCAAATTCAGGACCATTTGGTGAAAGTTGGAACCCTCTAAAGTCATGACTGGTCAAGCTTGAAAATGCTCAAATTGTAATAAGAAGGGACATTACAGAAGCCTAAGATGGAGACAATTACTTATTCTGGTTGTCTAAATCTAGGGAAGTTAATTAACTGGAATAGAGATATGGATAAATTCTTCGATATGGATAAAATTGAGGATCTAAAGACGGTTCAAATGGCTTGCTTAAAATGAAGGGTCATGCATCTCTATGGTGGGACTCTCTACAACTGTATAGATTGAGAAAAGGATAGGATAAGATTAAACTTGAGATAGAATGGTATCCAAATTAAAAGTAAGTTCCTTCTTACTGATTATACCCTAAATTTGCATAAGAAGTTGTAGAATTTAAGGAAAAAAATATATGATTGTTAAGGAGTATGAAAGAGATTAAGTTGTGGCTGTATTTTAACAGGTTGAAGTATTGCATACAAGATGAAACGACTATTGTGAGAATTAAGAAAATTGGGGAAGAATACTATCTTTCCTTTAAGGTAGAAGATAAATTATCTAGGAAGAAGCTTATTGTTAGAGGGAATACAACATTTAATGGAAGAGGAAAAACTCTATATACAAGAGGATAGAGTAGTGGAATCAAAGGAGATGAGAGCTCTAGTGTTGATTTTCCAATTGAAGAATATAGAAGGAAAAATGAGGGCTAGCGAGGAAGAAATACTTATGGTGGAAGATTAAACTTTAGAGACAGAAGGACTGGAAGGTCTGCAATAATGTTTTTCAAGTGTCCGACATTGGGAAACAAGGATTATGAATGTCTTGAGAACTTGCATATTGCAATAAGGTAGAAAAACATAGCTCATGTTGCTCAAGGACATGAGATCCACACAAGATATATAGTTGGAGATGTTGTTGATAAAGCTCATCTAGAATCTGGAGGAAAGCTAATGTTCAGGAAGACCTTGTTGAAGCCCTCCATGTAACCAAGGATGGAAGAAGTGGGATAGCAGAAGTCTATTTCCATGACTGTGTGTATAATTGGAGGTAGTATTGTTATTCCATTATAGATGGTGGAAGCACTAAAAGTTTAGCGTCCACATAGGTTATAGAAAATTTGAAGTTGAAATGTAGGTCACACCGTCAGGCTTATAGGGTCTCATGGTTGTAGCAAGGGCACCATGTCATTGTTTCCCAACAATGTTTGATTAATTTCAAGATTGGAAATTACTATGATAGTACAATGTGTGATATTGTAGGTCTATTGATGCATGCCATCTATTGTTGGGTAGATCTTGGCAGTATCACAGATGAATGATATATGATGGGGTTAAAAATATTGTGTTGGTCATGAAAGATGGAAATAAAACCTTTATGTTACCCCTGAAGGAAGACAAGACTGAAAGTGGCAACACCAATAACTGTTTTGGAATTCGGGTAATGTTGTCTTCAACAAAAGAATTCCTGAGAGAAGGAAATAAGGTACATTATTGTTTTGTTTCCATACCAAAAGGCCTTGGTGTTGAGGTAAAGAGAGAATATATTCCCATGGAAGTTGGGAAAATGTTACTCTAATTTAGAGATATTATATCAGATGAGATGTCAAAGGGATAATAGCCCGTGAGGAGTATAACCCATCATATTGAACTCATACCGAGATCTAGTTTGTCAAATAAGACACCACATAAGATGATACCAATAGAGAATGAAGAGTTGGACAGAGAGGTTCAACAACTATTGGAAAGAGAAATGACTAGGGAAAGTTTGAGTCCATGTGCAACATTAGTTGTGCTTGCACCTAATAAAGGAGGAGAATGGAGGATGTGCACCAATTGAAGAGCCATAAAGAAGGTTACGACAAAGTATATATTTACATTGTGGAGAATCGATGGTCTATTGGATTGCTTGAGTGGGGAAAGATTCTTCACCAAGATTGATTTGAAGAGTAGTTATAACTAAATTAGAATTCATGAAGGGGATGAATGGAATACTATGTTAAGACCAAAGAAAGACTTTATCCATGCACAATTCCATAGACCATGAAATACTTTCAAAGCTCTTGACCCATGCACAATTCCATAGACCATGCCATCAAGTATGATATAGAAGTAATATTTGGCCCAATAGTTGGATATAAGATCAATTATAAGGTTTGACACATTAAGGATAGATTTATTAACCCAAGACATTCTTTAATGCCAAGAACCAAGGGTTTAAGCCATAAATGCCAAATCTAAGTCACATGGACCATACATAGGCCTAAGTCACGTGGACCATACATAGGCCTAGAATATGAGATTAGCCTCTTCAACATATATATTTGGTTTAATAGTGGGACAAAATCCCAATCCATGGTTTGACACACTAGGGTTGGAACACCTCCCTAAGAACATGGTTGATGGACATAAACACTCCCTTTGGTATATACACTACTTTGAGGGGATTGTGGGCTATGCATGAGAGCTAGACCACTATAATATATGCACTTTGCAATGTAAATGTTATTTAAATCTTTAGCTTTTATCTAGGATTTTAATAATGATTAGACATTATGTTCACTTGACATGTCTACTTTTTTCCAGACGAAAAAAAGCATTCCTTGCTATTCTATTGAATCAAAGGAACTGAGTACATCAACAAATAACAACAGTCCAAATCATATGGAGCCAGTATCAACCAGCAATACATCAAGAGGGAAATCACTTCCACAGAGCCTAACTACTGGAGCCAGGGCATCAAATACAAAATAGGGGTCCTCTCATAAAATGTATAGTCGGCCACTCAGTCATGTTTGTCCTTACATAAAATAATAAGAACCTAGAAACAATATCCAAGTCAGGACTTGAATCACTCAAAGCCAGAGACATAACTAATCAGCTTGACCAACACTTTCACAAATCAAGGGTCAATAGCCAATAGTCTAAGAACTAGAGCAATGCTCTTCAAAAAAGCTGGAGTAAAACCTCCCCAACAATTTCATCCTCACATATTTCAGCGAGGGAAAGATGGCCTGCAACCATAATAAGCCCTTCCTTGGATAGTGTGTCTGCCCTCTTATTATGTTCCCTAAAGACATGATTGAAATCCACAAAGGTGAACAAAGATATGAGTTTCCTGATGTTTATGCACCAGGTCTCTAAGTTCACCATAGTTAGTGTGGATTCATTTCTTGCCCAGTTTATAATCATAGAGGAATCACCAAAGATATGTAGGTATGGCAACACGATATCTTTGGCCATGTATAATGATTCCCATAGCGCTAGTAGCTCAGCTCTAGTATTAGTGCTACGCCCACAGCCTAATTTTATAGAGAGAGAATGTTGCTCATTTAACCAAATACAAACACCTGCTCCTCCAATAGAATCTGCCACAACTCCGTAAAAAAACCATAGGAAATTTTTTTGTGGAGGGTCTCACCAATGTGCCTGACTTTGGATCTGTTTGCTTGAGGCACCGGATGTGAAGAAATATCATACATGATCATATGACAGAGTCTGGAAATAATAGGTTCCTTATCTTCAAAAATATAACTATTCCCGCACTTCCAAAGATTCCAGATAAAAAAGAAGGGCAGATACAGAAGCTTCCCACCCTTTGAAACCTAGGTGGACAGATTTTCTAAAAGAGATGAGGTAGACCAAAGTAAATGGACATCAAACAAACTTCCCAAACTGTGAATGACCTCATTCAAAAAGGAGCATAGCTGTGAATGACCTCATTCAAAAAGGAGCTTCCAACAAAGATGTGGTCAACCGTTTCGGCTTCAATTTTGCAGAGACAACATATGTTAGGACCAACCCAACCCCTCTTGTGTAGGTTATCCCAGGTATTTATTTTTCTATTAACAGTCAGCCAAATGAATCATTTTCAGCTTTTGAGGTATATTGTAACCCCAAACCCTCTGGAGAAGATCATCTCTTATCGGAGGCAGATGCTCAGACACTATGAGCTCATAAGATTTTTTGGCCAAGACTATTCCCGACTTTTTATCAAACATCCAGAGCAAGGAGTCCTCGTGATTCCCAATTCTTATGCCACGATGTGACAGGTCGTTGACAAAGGACGACCATTGGTCTTCCCAAACACCTCCCAAGCTGAGGTCTGTCGCTGAATACCAACAATTTAAACCATTTGTAAGACCTTCCAAGTTTTGTGCCCAGGACAGATTTGTAATCCCGTAGTCAGTCATATATTCATGAAGGTCCTCTGGAAAATGAAATGAAGAGTCCATACCAACAATTGGATCAACTCCCAGGCGAATTTTCAAACCATTACCCACCTTCCAACCAAACTGACAAGTGATCCATGACAAAATCCTTATAAAACCATTCCAGAAGTATGAAGTTCCATTGATAATGAACTTCCGGGATCTGATCCAGTCCTCTAATGGATTATTTTTAATGTACTTAAATGTAATAATCTGGCTCCAAATGCCATTTCCCTTAAGTTGCAGCCACATATTCTTCAGTCTAAGTGAGATCCCAAACCAACCCAAGTTCTTTATACCCCAGCCACCGCATTCAATAGGGACTGATATCGCTTCCCATCTAGCCAGATGATATTTCTGATGCCCATCTATGCTCCCCCACATGAAAGAAAAGATAGCTTTCCTCAACAAATTCAGAATAGATTTAGGACATCTGGCTAGGACAAACCAGTACACAGCAACTCCCAAGAGAACTGATTTAATCAGAACACTATCTGCCTCCTAGAGAAAGTAGCTGATAAGACCAGTTTTTAATCTGATTTTCAAACATTTCCACCATCCATTTCCAGTCTGAGGATCGATATCCCAAAGGTTTGGGGCGAAACCCCAAGTACTTGAAACCAGTTTGGATAGGTGCCATACTGTTGGGAAGAAGCTTAGCAATTTGGCATCGAATACCTTCATCCACATCCTGATAAAGAAAGGAGGACTTTTCCATGTTGGCAGCCATACCAGTAGCTGAGCAAGAAAGGTCAAGTGCATCTTTAAATGCTTTCCATTCACTGATAGTAGCAATACCAAATAAAAGGATATCGTCAACAAATAATAGGTGAGTAATGGACATATCATGAGAGTACTGAAATCATTTGATAAGACCCTTTTGCCGAGCATCCAGAATAATCCTGCTCAGACTTTCAATAATCAACATGAAAAGTAAGGGGGATAAGGGACAACCTTGATGAATTCCTCTTGTTGCAGGAAAAAAATCAGACGGTGTTCCATTTACTAAGACTGCAAAACAAGCATTAGTTACACAACCCATAATCCAATTCACACCAATTAGAGGTAGGCCAATCTGGAGGAGCATCAGTCTCAAGAAAGTCCAATTAACCCTATCGAATGCCTTGACCCAGTCAAGTTTTAAAACTATGACTTTGGAATTCTTGGTTTTAATAGAGTGCAAAATTTCTTGGGTTATGCCAACTAGTTCAGTAATCTGCCTATCCTTCAAAAACCCAAATTGTTGAGCCGATATGGTTCTGTTCAGTAAAGGCTTCAAACGAAGTGCTGCAATCTTGGATATGACCTTGTAAACAAGGTTGCATAATGATATAGGGCGAAAATCAACATAAGTAGAAGGCTTTTCACAGTTAGGAATCAGAGTCAAGACGGTTGAATTTAGCGTGCCAGGAACTTTCCCACTAGTTCTAGCTTGTTCAGCAGCCAAGACTAGTTCCTCCCCAATGAGATCAAAAAAATCCAAGAAGAATTCCATCGGCCATCCATCCGGGCCGAGGCTTTTATCTTTCTTGAAGCCCTTGAGAACAACTTCCACTTCTTGAATAGTTATAGGATCTAGGAACTGGTCTACATCCTCTTTCTCAGTCAGAGTGGGGAAAAGCCTAATCACCTTCAGTTGATCTGAAATATTTGTAGACCCATCACCCTGGAAAAGATGACTAAAATGCTGTTTTCCCAGCTGTTTTAAAGGTGCATCTTCTGAGACCACATTACTAGACTTATCATTCAAGGACCAGATATCATTAGAGTTTTTTCTAGTAGATGCAAAGGAGTGAAAAAACTTAGTATTAGCATCCCCTTCGTTTATCTAGAGCACTCTGCTCTTAAGTCCCAATGAGGTAATCTCATGAGCCCAGTATTTACCTTTCCTCTCTTGAAGAGTTTTAAGCCTATATGAAGTTTCAGCAGTCTGTAGGCCAGAGTCCTTCTGTAGGATATTTGAGATCTCATAATTTAAATCCAAAATCAATTGTTTCCTTTCACCTTTTTTCTTCCTTTCCCACCTTTTCACTGTACTCTTGCGTCTGCCCAGCTTAAGAGAGAAAGAGTCCAAATGAGTAAGAGGACCCGAGGTTAGAGGAGCCATCCAAGAAGAATTAACCAGTGGAGAGAAGTCATCTTCCAAGAGCCAGGATCTATTAAATTTGAAAGGATAACATTGAGCAATAAGTCTCGGGCCCCATTCCAGGAAAATAGGGTAATGATCAGAGACATATGAAGGACTAGCCCAAGATCTATAGCAGGCCAAGCAGGGAAGAAGATAGTCAGATAATAAGAACCGATCAAGTCTTTTGCTTATACCTGCCTCCCCCTGCCTACCATTCCTGTAGGTAGGTCCAAGAGAGTTCAATGAGAGATCAACCAGATTGTTATTGGTAATAAGCTGGGTGAAATAAGAAGCCAAGGGGTCAGATCTTGCATGAGTACCCCAAACTTTAGACAAGAAGATAGTGAAATTAAGATCACCAGCCAGTAGTAAATTAGGTAAGGACAACAAACCACTTGGAAAAATGTTATCCCAAAAAACAGTTCTTTGGGCATAAGGCCCATAGCAGTTTATAATGTTAAAGATTTCAGTAATCCCCCTAATGCTATCCCTGAGCACAATGCCAGCAATTGAGGAAAATGCCTTGCAACAAACCAGACGAGGGTTCCACCCTGCAAGGAGTCCACTAGAAAGTCTTGTAGCATCCAAAGCACATAACTCCCACCTTGGTTTTAATTTTGAAAACAGAAAGAGTGACCGAGAAAAGGTACACATAGTTTCTTGAAGTAGAATCATGTCAGGATTTAGATAAGAGAACAGAGAGCCAAGGGATTTTTGTTTGGAAAGCCCTCCAAAACCCCGAATATTCATGGATAAAATTTTCATGGGGAACTTGACCCTTCAGGCGTGCTTGCTCTAGGCACATGTGAGATGGATGACGAGGTACGAGACTGTCTAGGTGCATTCTTTAACCTCAGAGAGATAGGTGTATAAATGCCCAAATTGTTAGAGTCCACAGAGGAAGGCTTCTTATCCTTACGAATGGTCACATTTTTGAAGCAGATGGATTCCAACGGAAGCGTGGAGGGAGAGATCGGTGACTTATCGGAGAATATCAAGAGGGAGTTTAGGAGGGAGGGATCCAAGAAAGCAGGCTCTTCTCTGGGACTGGAGGGTAAGGTGTTCACAGGTGAACCAAAAGAGCCGGGAGAGGGAGAGGTATGGGAGTTCGAGGCAGCAGGGAGTGAGGGATAATGTTCTAGGGTAAAAGGGGGAGGCCCTTCCTTTGGTAGGTCATCAAAAGAAGGGTGGAGATCCAATACAGTATGCTCCAGAGACACAACATAAGTCACAGGGAGGGAGTAACGAGCATAAACTTCAATGTCTTCAATAAACATGAGCTCACCTTTGGAGAGTCCTTCATAAGGAGTTGGTGAGGAGGAAACATAAATATCATCAGTAGAGCCTGCTAAGGGTTTCAAAGGGGGGTACTATCCTTAGGTGAGGGAGAGACCGGACTAGGACAAGGACTAGGCATAAATCCCCTCTTAATTGGACGACCCTTGAGGAGAAGAGCATAAGAATTGCGTAGATGCCTTTACTCATGGCAATAGTTACACTTGAAGGGCATGTGTAATGTCCTCTTCCTTTTAGTCCCTGAGGCCCATACCGCTAACCTATGTGATTCCTGTGGGTTCGAGCGGTTATTGATAGCCAGGGAATCAGATCAGGGCTGATGCCATCCATAGAAGATCTACGGCATCCTCACTTGGTCAAGAAGGGCCACCTGGGCCAAAGGACACCTTCATGCATGACCATGCTCTTTTCCATGCTCCATGCATGACCATGCTCTTTGCATGCAAGTCAACGGCAAATTAGAAGATAAAGTGACCTAATTAGGTCAAAGATTAGGTTTTGCACAGTTGAACTTTATAAATAGAGGGTAAAGCAAGAGGAGACTGACTTATGCTTATGATTATTTTTGGGAGCTCTTGGATAGCAGCACAGCGTGCAGCACAACAGTTGGGGTTCGAGACAGAGTCTTCAGCTAACAGGATTTCGGCAGTGAAACATCTGTCCTAGTCTTATTTCGGGTAAGCCATACTAGTTCACCACTAGATCTTCATTCATTCATCAATTATATAGCACAAGGTATAGATTGTTGCAGGACACGGTGCAGCCGTAAGGGGGGTTTTCAACCAGAAAGCCCTAATCAGTTGTAGAGCATCTAGATCTCAGTTTCCTTCAGAAACTCAGGCACCAGTCTTATCATCAGCTACATACTCCGGCACTCCTTGATTATCAGCTCCATCTGAGCTCATCCGAAGGAGTTATCAGCAATTCCAGAACACCAGGGGCGTGAGCAGCTGCCTCAGAGAACCAAGATGCTATCATACTTAGAGGGTTCAGAACTGTAGTATATTCCAGCCAATCTCTCCGTCACAACGAGGCTATCAGCCCTGCAAATCTGCGGATCCATCGGACACCTCCTTCCTTGAGGGAATCACTTATTGCTTTGATTGGGCATCTTGTTGCTGGAGCATTCACCGGAGACAGGAGAGATCAGTTCCTCTCCGATCCAGTTCTCAGTGCTTGTAGACTTTATCTGAAGCAATTCAGCTCGTTATCAGTGGTAACTGTGCATTCTATCTCACAAACCCTAACCCTAATTTTTCCTATAAAATAGGGAATTTTGCCTGGCAGTTTGTAAGCCCAGTTGTATCCACATAATTGTTTAGAAATAGAAAATATCAGTATTTGGAATATTACAGTGGTATCAGAGCTGTGGGCTTAAGAGATGAAAAGTAGATGAATACAGAAGGAGATCCTTTTGTAACGTATAGGAGGAGGAAGAGTAGATACACAGAAGAATTTGAAGATATCCAGCTAGAGGATACCAATTCAGACATGGAACAGACAGGTATGCATGCGGATAGGGGAAAAGGAACGAGAGATAAGGAGGATCGGATGGACTTTCGCAACTTGGTCTCTGCATTGCAAGACTTAGTGAAAGGACAAAAAGAAGTCCTCAATGCAATCAGTAGACTGTCAGTGAAACCGAAACCAGGTATCAGCAGTACACCCCCTTCACCGGTAGAGCGGGGATCTTCCAGCGGCAGTGGAAAGATGGCGTACACCAACATCTAGAACATTCCCCACATATACAGCAGACCTACTATCAGGCCTACCATGCCTCACTTCTTGGCAGATACAGTAGGGGGCCCGGTCATGCAGGTAGAGCCCAGTGAGCCTTATGGGGCTTATTTGCAAGAGTACATAGACTTAGGAGATGAGTTTCATGCTGCTATGTCTTTCTCCGGCTTCTGCAACATGAAGAGCAGGAACAGGCCCAGGAATTTCAACAAGGGTTTCAATCACAACTATGAGCTGCAGAAAACCTTGGGTAGGTTGACCATCCCAAACTTTGATGGGACTCGAGGAGGATCAGCGAGAACATGGGTCCAAAAGTTGGATACCTATTTCCAGCTCAACCCCATGATAGAGACAGACACCATTAAGTTGGCTACACTTCACTTGGACGGAGAGGCTCACGTTGGTGGTACCACGGACTGGTGACATTGGGTCACAACACCATACATTCTTACGGTGAGTTCACTCAGAGACTCATGGAGAGGTTCGACAGGAAAGATCCAGA
>LPNX010775882.1:462657-473262 GCA_001517045.1 Pseudotsuga menziesii
GAAAGGTACAAGCCTATGATTTCGAGATCGAGTATGTGAAAGGTAAGAATAACGTAGTGGCTGATGCATTATCCAGGAAACCATCCCCATTATCTCTTAGTAGTATATCCACGGATTGGAGGGCACTTCTCTTAGTGGAGTACTCCAAAAATAAATTCTCCTGCGAATTATTGGATGGGCAAATTCAGGATGACAGATACAGGATTGTGGATGACATCATCTACTACAAGGACATAATATATCTCGTTCCAGAATCCACATTGAGGAAGAAGATCATCCAGGCAGCCCACGATTCTCCGTTATCAGGGCATCAAGGGTTCTTAAAAACCTACAGGCAGATCAGAGAGAGGTTTTCACGGAAGGGCCTCAAGGGGGAGATTATGCAGCATGTCCGGGAATGTAGCATCTGTCAGCAGAACAAGGTTGAGAACACACATCCAGCAGGGCTACTCCAGCCACTACCGATTCCAGAACAGAAGTGGGAGAGCATCTCCATGGACTTCATTACAGGCTTGCCCAAGGTCCAAGGGCGAGATTGTTTATATGTGGTAGTTGACAGACTGGCCAAGTTTGCACACTTCTTCTCGATACCATCAGACTACTTGGCAGCTCAGGTGGCGGAGTTATTTTTCAGGGAAGTTTTCAGGTTACACGGGTTGCCCAAGACCATTATCAGTGATCGGGATAGCAGGTTCACAGGTGCCTTTTGGCAGGAACTGTTCAGATTGGTGGGAACCGAACTGGCTACTAGTACGAGCTATCACCCCCAGAGTGACGGGCAAACAGAAATAGTCAACAAGTGGATCGAAGGTTATCTCAGGAACTACGTAGCAGGGCAACAGCGAACATGGATCAAATGGCTACACCTAGGAGAGTACTGCTACAACACTACCTATCACATGTCTATTAGGATGACTCCTTTTAAGGCATTATATGGTTATGAGGCCTTGGACTATGCAGATTTGGCATTTGGAGACAGCAGGGCTCCTAAGGCTAAGGATTGGATACAAGACAGCCAGGACATCCTGAACGTATTGAAAGAGAATTTACGGACAACCCAGAATCAACAGAAGATTTATGCCGACAAACACAGGACTGAGCGGAGCTTTGAGGTAGGGGATTTAGTCTACTTAAGGCTCCAGCCTTACAGACAGTCGTCACTTAAAAAGAAAGGAGCAGAGAAATTAAAACCCCGCTTCTATGGACCATACAAAATAATTCGGAAGGTGGGAGAGGTGGCATATGAGCTAGAGCTGCCCAGAGAAAGCAAAATCCACAATGTGTTCCATGTGTCCAGCTTGAAGAAGACCCTTGGACAACACATTGCTCCATCTACCAAATTTCCCCCTTTAGATGATGAAGGACTGCTGATACTGATTCCTGAACGGATCATACAGACCAGAGAGAGGAAGCTCAGGAACAGAGTAATCAAGGAATATTTGGTTCAATGGAAAGAACTACCGCCAGAGGATGCCACTTGGGAAGGTGAACAGGTATTGCATCATCCCAGTTTGAAGTTGCTTGAGGACAAGCAATCTCGAGCGGGGAGGACTATAATGTCCTCTTCCTTTTAGTCCCTGAGGCCCATACCGCTAACCTATGTGATTCCTGTGGGTTCGAGCGGTTACTGATAGCTAGGGAATCAGATCTGGATTGATGCCATCCATAGAAGATCTACGGCATCCTCACTTGGTCAAGAAGGGCCACCTGGGCCAAAGGCCACCTTCATGCATGACCATGCTCTTTGCATGACCATGCTCTTTTCATGCTCCATGCATGACCATGCTCTTTGCATGCAAGTCAACGGCAAATTAGAAGATAAAGTGACCTAATTAGGTCAAAGATTAGGTTTTGCGCAGTTGAACTTTATAAATAGAGGGTAAAGCAAGAGGAGACTGACTTATGCTTATGATTATTTTTGGGAGCTCTTGGATAGCAGCACAGCGTGCAGCACAGCAGTTGGGGTTGGAGACGGAGTCTTCAGCTAACAGGATTTCGGCAGTGAAACATCTGTCCTAGTCTTATTCCGGGTAAGCCATACTGGTTCACCACTTGATCTTCATTCATTCATCAGTTATATAGCACAAGGTATAGATTGTTGCAGGACACGGTGCAGCCGTAAGGGGGGTTTTCAACCAGAAAGCCCTAATCAGCTGTAGAGCATCCAGATCTCAGTTTCCTTCAGAAACTCAGGCACCAGTCTTATCATCAGCTACATACTCTGGCACTCCTTGATTATCAGCTCCATCTGAGCTCATCCGAAGGAGTTATCAACAATTCCAGACCACCAGGGGCGTGAGCAGATGCCTCAGAGAACCAAGACACTATCATACTTAGACGGTTCAGAACTGCAGTATATTCCAGCCAATCTCTCCGTCACAGCGAGGCTATCAGCCCTGCAAATCTGCGGATCCATCGGACACCTCCTTCCTTGAGGGCGTCACCTATTGCTCTGATTGGGCGTCTTGTTGCTGGAGCATTCACCGGAGACAGGAGAGATCAGTTCCTCTCCGATCCAGTTCTCAGTGCTTGTAGACTTTATTTGAAGCAATCCAGCTCGTTATCAGTGGTAAGTGTGCATTCTATCTCACAAACCCTAACCCTAATTTTTCCCATAAAATAGGGATTTTTGCTTGGCAGTTTGTAAGCCCAGTTGTATCCACATAATTGTTTAGAAATAGAAAATATCAGTATTTGGGATATTACAGCATGTTAAGGTAATCAAGCCTTTGTGTAATAACATGTTCCCCACATACAATCTCGATCTCAGGTAGTAACCCTTTAGAAATATCAAGTTCAACCAGGACCTTTGCAGTCCTCTTGTCGAATAACAAGAGAAAGTCTTTTTCGAGGGAAACAAAGCGCCCCATCGAGTTTGCCAAGCTTGTGAGGATATCCTTATTCCACAGAGGCAAGGGTAACGCAAGAAGGAGAACCCACAAATGCTGAATAGTGACTCTTTCCGTAAGCGGATCGAAGCCAGAATGCCAGCGGTTCAAGACAAGAGAACCCTTCTGGATAGTCCACAAAGCTCTCAAGATACATGTGGCATCAAACTATTCGATAAACACAAGAACCAACCAGTTATTTGCTAAAAGACTGACTGTGGGCACATAGTGTATAACAGGTTTCCAATGAATGGTCGCCCATTCGACCCATTTATCCTTCGTCAAGGAGCAGTATTCCTGTCTTCCAATAAGGGCACGACGACAAAGGGTATCAACTTTGTCCAAGTAAACATCGTGACTTAAAACAAACCGACGTTTTTGGTTAAGAGCCTTAAGTGATTTTTCCTTCCGGCGAGCACGTCCAAGGTTTTGTGAACGACTCCTCAAAGGGCCCCCACCAGCCATCAGAGAGGCACTAGGGTTTCTCGAGGTCGACATGAAGCTTCCAGGAAGTCACGGTTAAATCACAGGACCCTTGGGGAAGCAACAATCCCAATAGACAAAGAGAAACTCCACCCAAGTCATAGTACAAGGCAGAGCGCTAAGCGCCAAGGCAAAGTGCTAGGGACCAAGGCAGAGTGCTTAAACCCAATTTAAGCAAAACAAAAACAGGGTCAACAAGGGCGAAACCCTCATGGCTTTCCAGTCAAACAACAACCAAGGCTCAGACAGGAGGCACACACTGACAACCAGGGTAACCGATAGATACCCAACTGACAGAAAAAACAAAGAAACAGAGGGCTAATTCCCACTTTTTTTAAACATGGTTGGTACTAACCCTCAGAGTCGAGGGGGAACTCCATGTGGTGTGTCCAGAAACGCCCATAAACCCTTAGAAAAATCGATTACACCAAGCCCTAGACCTAGAAAAAATATAAATTAGCAAAGAAAACAGAAAGTACCTGATCCTGAGCGCATCATAATTTCGAGTGCCTCCAATCGCTCAGGTCAACCAAGGCAACATCACCCATCAAATCCGGAGCCATGCAGAGAGTGATACCACCCAAAGTTGCCGCAAACAGTGCGTTGAACCCGCACAATCAACCCGCCAGAGTGAGTGGATAGGCATCGCGCAAATACCGAGTCAAAACAACGTGCATGGCCAAAAAACCCCAAAAGGTGGCTGACGAACCCACAAGACAGTAGACCCGAAAACTCCAAGCCACATGAAATGGACTGTGACCAACAACCGTTACACTCCAACAATCTCAAGAAACTACCAGTTAGGGCAATAGACAATAGACAGTCAAAACAACCTCAGAAGCTAGTCACAAAAGGTGCCGAACGGTACCAAACCCTAACCCCGTCTTAACAAATGCTTACTGTTTCAATGGTCATTGACATACAAATATGTTCATGTGGGAATCCTGCACATGATGATTTCATAGTTAAGGACCAGCCAGAAATGATTCGTTTATCACCATGATTACTCAAATAGTTTGTTTGGACTTTTATCAAATAGAATACGGATTCTTGACATGTCTACTTATCAATGCATGCATATAGTTCGTTTGATTTTAGTTGACTAAAACTACAATTAGTATTTTCTTCCAAATCTATATTTTAACCTTTTTAATTTTAATAGCATTCCTACTATAAGTTAGAAGACCAATTCTACAAATTTCAAATCAAGTTTTATAGATTATGTGTTACATATTTAATATTTTTCTAGTAAGTATATAAACCAACTTATTTTTAAATAGGTATTGCATATCATCACATGCGAGTCGTCAAACTTCAAGGTAACATTAGTTTATTATAATGTTGAAAAAACTAATGTTAATCGCGGTCAATCGCGGTCAAGAAAGTCTTAGATATTGATCAAGTTAAATTTTTCAATTTGTAATTTAATGGTTAGGATGGGGCGTTTTCACATTCCTTAAAATCTTACATTATAAAATCTTGGCAAGGACAAGAGAACATAATAAATTTTTAATAAGAAATTATTTTATTAATTTGTAAATTTTTTATATAAGATAAGTTTTAAGTGAATAATTAAAGATTGGATCGTTTAGATTTTTTTTCATTGGAATTTAAAATCGTAAATAAAAGTTATTAAGATTGTACAACCTTTGTAAAATAAGAATTTTTTAAAACGTTGAATCAAATTTTTAATAAAAATAAATTAAAAATAATGAAAAACTTAGATTGATAAATCAAAATCGTTTCATTTTTACAGATCTCCCATTTAAAATACTAATGAAGAATATTAATTTTTTGCCGGGCATATATTTCCAAATTCCAATGCGGAGTTGTCGCGACTAATTTTAGCCTTGGTTTGATTATGAAATTTTCAAAACTTGTAAAAAAATTGCCAAATTTTACAAACAGCTACTGATATTGAAAAAAGTTTTCGCATCAAAAGATTTCATTTTTAAACTTAAAATCACTCAACAAATAATAAAAATTACAAATTTTGTGTTAAAAATCGACTAGGGCTCCTTTCCCATGTACGCAATATAAACCATGTGATCGCGAGGACATGTAGGTTGACTGCTTCGCCATAGGTTTGACGTTCGAACTTATCTTCCTACTTGAGAAAGGTTGGAGCTGTTATCACTCCACCTCATTTCTCTAGCTCCACTCGAATCCACGGATAAAGTTACTGGCCCCGAAGACAAATTACTATTATCAATACCTATTTCCTCTGATATTGCGGTAGACGCCCGATCCAATTGTTTGATAGCTTCTTTCAGCTCTGCCACGACCTCATTCACGCTCGGCCTAGACGACGGTTCTGCCTGAACACATCTCATCGCTAGTTTGGCAACACCAGTGATGGATATCATGTCATAAGCTCCACCAAGCCTCTTATCTATAATTTCTGCTATTTTGCCAGGATTACCTTCGTCAAGTATATAGGGCGCCACCTGTAAATATGCCAACAACATAGTTTTAGTGGGTAGGAGTTTGAGAAAATGCACTCCGATGTATTCTATTTTATTGTCACTGCGTTAAAATATTTATTGAATATGATACGATTACTGACCCATCTAATGATGTTTACTTGGCCTATAGGTAGTTTTAGATCTATAGGTTGTCTGCCGCATATGATCTCCAGTAAAACCACTCCAAAACTATACACATCACTTTTCTCTGTCAACATTTGAGTGTTGAAATACCTGTGAAGTGTCTCACTAAAGTTAGGTATCATGGAAAAGCAAAGTGAAATTTCCAAAATATTACAAAGAGGCAGCTGCAAGTTATATACATACTCTGGATCCATGTATCCTGCAGTCCCTTTTACGGCAGTGGTGACATGAGTAGCATCCTCATCTGTTGTAATCTTTGAAAGACCGAAATCAGCGAGTTTTGCATTCAAATGGCTGTCTAAAAGGATGTTTGCGGCCTTGATATCTCTATGAATTATCTTTGGGTTGCAACCTATGTGCAGGTATTCCAGTCCTTCAGTAGAAACCACAGGTAGTGGATAACGTCAAATGAAGGTTAGACACGATTTGTCCTTTGAAACATTAAATAGAATCTAAAACTTTAGTGTTATTTTACTGTAATCGATGCTTAAGAATCTGCATTTAGATCATAAAATCTCATGTGCATCAAAGTAATTCAGAGAAAAAGCTACCTTCCGCTGCACCTAAAGCTATTTTGAGTCTTGTTCTCCAATTTATTTTGGAATCATTAGCACTTAAACCTGGTAAAAACAAAATAAGAGAATTAAATGTTGGTTACGTTCACTATTCTATTTATTCAAATAAACATCTCTTAGCAATATAATTTACCATAAATGTGATCCTTCAGGGACCCTCCCGACATGTACTCGTAGATGAGCATAAGTTCTCTTGATTCGTTACAGTATCCCATTAAAGATACTAAATTCCTATGATGGATTTTGGAAAGAAGATCAACCTGTGTTCATCAAGGAAACTGTGTTGTTAGAAATTGTTACATTGGATCCAAATTACATGGTTGAATATAAATCTGAGAATTACCTCATTCAAGAATTCTTGAGCTCCTTGTCGGGAGAACTGTGATAGCACTTTGACGGCTATGTATTTTCCTTGGGGCAGTTTACCCAAAAACACCGATCCAAATCCCCCTCGTCCGATCTCATGACTAAAGGTTTGTGTGGTCGCTATCATCTCATTTAGAGTGAAGGCGTGGGTTTTTGTTGAATTTGGCACCATAACCATGGAGTAGTCTGTAATCCATTAAGAGAAAGTAAAGTTACCAAGAGTCAAAACACAAAAAAAAATCATTCTTATAATAAGTTATTTCGTTTACAGGGAAATACTACAAAAATAATATAACTCATAGTGATAATATTTCCTAACCTTGGTACAAGAAAGATCTTGGTTCCATTTCCAGCCCCCTTGTTTTGTTGGCAACACCCTGTTCTTTTCTCATGACTTTGTTACGATACACAACAATAGCCACTATCAACCCTAAGGAGATTATTAAAAGTCCGCCGAGTGTTATTGGGAGCAAAACCTTCAAGTTATTCTTCTTTTTATTATGTAGAATGCATTTCCCCTTATGTATAGGTAAGTAGGCGTTTCCACAATAACTGCATCAGAACAGAGATAAATATTTTCCATCAAAGTTCTCCAGTATGTTTAACTAGAATTTGAAGTGGATTTTGATTATTATCTTAATTTGTCTATGACATTTCTTTTACAGAAAGTATGATAGAAAATTCTGAGTTTCATATGGGACTTATGTCAAAACATAAGGAACATATTGAATAGGATAACATTACCTGAATTTCAATGAACCATTGAGAAGTTATGTGAAAACATAAGGAACATATTGGATAGGATAAGATTACCTGAATTTCAAAGAACCATTGAGGAGTTGCGCAGGAATTACACCACTGAAATTATTATTTTCTATATTCCTGTGAAAAGTAGACATTGCATTAGTATATATTAATTAATCCCATCAAATTTGAATGAAAATTGTAATAAGAAGACAATGCAGTATTTATTAATTAATCCCATCAAATTTGAATGGAAATTGTAATAAGAAGACATTGCAGTATTTGAATGAAAATTGTAATAAGAATTAAAGAAGAAAGAGGGGGACGTACAACTCTTTTAGGTTTTTTAGTTCACATAGCCAGTATGGAAGAGGACCGCTCAGGTTGTTGTTTTGTAGATATCTACATAATTGACAAGTTAATTTTGGGTTTATGAAAATGCTCAAACATTAAAAACAGATAAACTGAAATGTTGAAAAGAAACTTACAATCTCTCCAACAGAGTTAAAGTGGAGAAATTTGGCAATGGCCCCATCAAATGATTATGGTTAAGCGACCTGCTAACGTAAACACGAATGAATGATTATTATTATCTGATATAATATTTAATCACAAACTATGTTCCCTCTCATTAGGAATTCTTCCCAGTCAAAGTTTTGCTTACACTAAAGTTTTAACTTAAAAGAGGCAATTTCTTCTTACACTTTAAGCAATGCCCTTAACTGTCCAATATCGTTGGGCACCGATCCTGTAAGATTCTTTCCTGACAAATCGCTGGCAACAATAGATTTTCGTAACATACAAATTCATAACAAATCGCTGGCAACAATAGATTTCCGTAACATACAGTTTCACTTATGAATTGAATGTCATCAGTTATACGATTTCAGCTCTGAACAAATGGAAGAATTAAACTTACATTTCCAAAATTCTTATGGGCGAAGTACTGCTTTCACATACAATTCCTTTCCACTGGATCAAAAAGCAAGGATCGGAAATCCAATCTTTTATGTCAAACCTACTTCTGATAACCTCAAGAGCTTTAACTGCCCATCATCAGAACTACTTGGTTAGAAATTGAATAATAACATCAACAATTCTCCTCTCAAAACATCGGTGAGGTAACTTACTATCTTCTGGATATGTTGCTGGTTGAGTATCGACTATTTTGTAAGTCTCGAAAGCGTTGATTATGGGAGCACTGGTAGCGTCACTGGTGTTCTCCAAGGAAAAATTGAAGTCATCTGTTTGATTGGATATGAATGTTCGCTCCAGGGTAGAATAATTGCTCAAAGAAGTAATGGCTTCAGACCGGTTTTCACCATTTATTGTCACGTAAAAAGATCTCCATTGAGACATGTTTAGCCTCTGGATCTCTGCAAAATATAACAACAGTAATGATTTGCGACCATCCGTCGCTCCTACGCTGAATTTAAGCCCATTTACCATACTAACTTCAGCTGTTTGCATGACAGCAGGTGGAGGAAGTTCTTTCGTATTATTTGTTGAAATGGGCCCTTCAGAACTTACGAACTGTGCAGAATAATAATTGCTAACAGTTAAACTTAATAGCGGATCCCAGATCCGGTCGAACTTGTCTTCAGGGTACCTGTTTTATCCATGCAGTGCCATTCAACTCAACATATCAAAATTAATTTAGTCAAAAAAAAAATTATGACGCTTAGATTTCATAATTACTACAACCTGGATAATATTCACCTGATCGAAGAATTTCCACCAACATCACATCTCCAGAGTATCATCAACATTGTTCCTGGCTTAGCTTGTCCATACATGCCTTGTTGCAGCGTCCTCAATTCGATAGCATTGATAAAGGGATCATCAAGCTCCGAAGTTCTGATCAAACAAACGTACAACACTGTGCCAGAACTAACCAATATTGATTCATTATAAACTGCATCTTTATCTGAGATCGTTATGTTTTCCATAGCTAACATGCCCAGTGTCTCAATAGAGACAGCAAAGCTTGGGAATTGTTTGAATCCACTGTAACTTCCAACTGCAAACCATAATCTTAAAAGGTAAGGCACATTGGGTAACACAGGCAACTGATAGCAAGACTTGTTCAGAGGCTTCGGGAAAACCCGTAGAGTCTGGAAGTGAACACCGTAATCGTCATCGTAGACGTTCCCTACCTCTGCTGACCGACCGACGTCTATGTAATTTGCATCAGTAACCCATGTCATATTATTTTCGCCGGTTCGATTTGTGTTCGCTCCGCAGTCGATACTCAAAAATCCTTCCACACCAACAGAAATCTCTTAATAAAACAAAAAAGTTTCAACTAAATATGAAGATTCAAAACAAGAAGAAGATATCATTAAATGACGATTCAAGCAGAAACTCCATGAGTCTTATAAAACAATCGATTCGAAAATCCGACACAACACAGAGACGCCAACAACAAACTTATGACGAACCGTACGTTCTTGAGGTTAGAAGGTTCCATAATTAATAGTACATACCTGGTTGGGCAGTAATAAGAGGCAATAAACTGAAGAACACACCGACTGGCACTGTCCATTTACGATAACGAGTTTTGTCTACAGTTACGGCCATTATTAAAAAAGTTCTCCGGAGATCCCAAAATAGAATGAAAGGAGGATGATTCGAACAAACGGTTGGCTATTTCGAAAGAAATGAAGTGTTCTTTAGATATGCTTTCTTGGGCTTTGCCTGTGTGTTAGCTCTGCGAGATAAATATCGTATGTATGTGAATGAATGACATGTACAACTACCCTATGCTTACTTTTCAAATGAGTATATGATTTTGACACAATTCGCATCTTGACTTTTCTCAGACGAATCCAAATCGAGTGGATTGACCTGTATTTTTATATTTATTTAATGCTTACTTTGAAATGGAGTAATTTAATTTTCTAATTATGTAAAAATGAAGTTGAATTCACACAAAATTAT
>LPNX010775898.1:950-26214 GCA_001517045.1 Pseudotsuga menziesii
CACCTATGTTGGAAAACGTGATGGCCTAAAATAGCATATTTATATAATGCTGAATAAAATAAATTGAAAAGTGTTCAAGATGCGTATTGATTGAACACCTTTATGAAGGTTCGTAAATTTAGGGGCTAGTAGTAAAAGAAAGAGCGGCTTCATAGTAATGGTGAACAAGGAAAGAGAACAACATCAAGACATTGCAACTGTAGTAAAGTTGTTGGGCACACATTTAAACACATATAAGCACAATGCCTTAATGAATATGTCACCCTCAGTCTTAGACAAAGTTTTCATTTGGAATATAGCAAAACAACAATAAATAATCTTGTTTTCACAATAAATAGTCATAAAAAGAGGTCTCTCACAACAGTCTGAGGCATGGGATTATTCACAAAAGAAAACCCCTGTAGCAACTAGCATTATAATCTGGGTAGATTTCCAATAGGTAAGGATTTTGCAGACCTATATCTTTTAGTGTTCCCTATAGCAACTTCAACATCAATTGGAGACCAAATGATAACCTTAAATGAATTTAGGTTACAACAATAAAAAAACAATAATTTGAAGACTAAAAAGGATTGCAGCTATGGCATAAACATGTTTACCCTTGGATGAGTATGATGGTGCTATCATGGAGTAGATTGGGACCGAATTTGTCACTTTATCCTTGTGTTTGCCTCTGCTGTCTCAATGAAGAAAATCTTGGGGATTTTTATATGGTTGTTTAAATGTACAAGGATGAGGTTGAAGAAGTTGTTAGGTTGATGGCATACCTGGGCACAATTCTTGGTTGTCTTGTGGATATAAGAAATAGTGAGGAGACTTATACCAAATTCTGGAAAGAATTATACCCATATCCTGGAGGTGATTTCTTGTAGCAGCGAGTCATCGGTAGCCATGAAAGGGGCCGATTTGGATTTTGATGCCTTACTGTAGCTTGTATTATGGAAGGTGTCACTGTATTAACACACTTCTGTTAAGTATTTCTAATAATGATGCACTTTAAGAAAGTTGTAGGTATCGAAAAACATTAGATTGGAATCTTTTCAGATCTGTGCAGACATCTGGGTTGACGCAGCAAACAATATCCAAATTTGGGCATATTTTGATGCAACACTTATTGAGTCTCAACATAATATGAAGAATTTTGTTATTGCACATCCTAAAGACCTGTAAAAGCACAAATAATGCCACGGTATTCCAAATTTGGGCATGATTTCAGACTGTTCATATAGCATGTAAACAAGCAGTGAATTTTAAATTCTGGGCATAACTGTGTGTAGAACAATAGTAAAAAGAATTTATTTCCAAATCATTTGTAGTAGGATATTGGACATCCATCTCTAAAATTCTTTACATGCTTGAGCCATCTTCTTGTGAGATGGATCCATGCCCCTTTGTAGTATGGTACCCAAACATCCTTGGCATGTTTTCTCACTATTTTGGTGCCAATCTCATGAGAACCCCCAAAAAAAACCATAAATCGACTTTAAAAACCGTAACTGATACGTATAGAATAGCCACCACGTCAAGAAAAATACACATTATTTGGCACTAGGCATAGTTTGGCAGTTGGCCATCATGCTACATCATCAGTCACTGTGTGAAAAATTAGCATTTGTGTCTTATATGATGAGGACCATGGTGCATTCAATAGTCACAATTAAGTCAGGTCCAAGGCACATCAAAGAGTTGTGGATGAGTGAGGTGCATTGAGGAGTTCAGCATTGTCAATAGTGCATTGTGATAAATAGTGTGAGGATACTTTCCAGCATTTGTTCATCTTAGCATTGTTAGCATTAGGGTGAGAATTTGTGAGCAGCTGCTAGCATTTGTCATTTTCTCAAACCAACATTTTCCAGGCATGCTTATCCATTAAATTTTGTTGTGTGATTTCCTGAAATGTTGTAAGTTCTTCTGTGTGGTTTCCAAAATTCTGCAGCGTGATTTTACAATTTTAGCTACCTATGAGGTATGTTAAATCCTAATAGTAATAGCTTATCACATGACATGTTCGATGTTTTTTTCGAGACTTTAGTTATAAAGAACATTGGATGAGTTTTGTTACCTGTAACTCGTTGAACAACTGAATATACTAAGGTAGTAAAGTCTAATATACTATAGTATAGAGCCTAGACTATATAGCAAATCCAACAAACAATAAGATGCAAAGTTGTCCTAGATTGACCTCCATTTTGATTGAAAAATAAATAAATACTAAAATCTGAGAGATTGCTAGGAGGCAAAACTGTTCACAATTGGCCTACATTTTGATTGAAATAAACCCTAGAGTCTAGGCATTTCTAGGAGACGGAACTTTCCAGGATTGGCATTTTATTACAGTTCTTGGCTCTGAGCTTAGCCAAATCTATCTGTGGTATGATTGTGTACCATAAATGTACCTTAGTCTTGTAGCATGTATGTATCATTGTTTGAATACATTGTAGTGAGGATTATATTTTATATTTTTTTAACATATAATATTCCTACGTTTCCTTTTCTATCCTCTCATTGAACTCTTTATATTTATCAACCAAATCCCTAAGCTTTATTTCCTGCTCTAACAACTGTTCTTTTTCTCATTGCACAATAAGCACTCCAAGTTATACTTTAGGGGGCAGGCTCGACTATAGACTAGATAGGGGAAAAGTCACAACAGTGCTCCTTCATGAGCTGGTATAACTCCTGAAACAACCGCATTGGAAAGTAATCCATTCATATGATGTCATTCCAGCAGCTTGGAAACACTACACGCTATAAAGATCTCCTCGGCCTTGCTATTATCTATCACCAAACTCTTGAAATCTAAATAATACAATTTAAATCTTTTACTCTTCAACGAGACATTGCTCTAAAGGATATTGGTGCATTCTACAACGCACTCCATGAGATTCTGATTCAAAATTATATGCATGTTCCATACATATAACAACAATTACTAACTAGCTTTAATCCTCAATGAAATCTTATACACTCAAAATATTTCTGGGAAATTTAATCCTCAAGTACAACAATTACTAACTTGACTTAATCCTCAATGCAATCTTATAAACCAAGATGATTTCCACCCCTACAGGGTCTGGTGCCTATTTACTAGTCAAACCTTGATAGACATTTTGTAATACAATGTTCTAGACAATACAACTTCTTGCTTTATATACTAAAAATAGGCATTCCATTACCTTGAACAACACATTATACATCATAATCTTTAAGTATACAACAAGGTCAAATATAAAATTCATGGTTAATTCTCCAAACAAGAGTTCTTAATTTGAAAAAAAAACTAACAATATTTAATACCCCTCGTCCCAAGAAAATGTAATTTGTTGCCACATTCTAAGTTAGTTTCAAGCATTTCTTCTACTCTTCAACCAAAAAGGATATGGAAGTATGATAGTATTGGTGATCATTCATTAGTCCCGAAGTATACTTTGAAAGTTTGTAGGAGTTCTCAACTTAGCATTGATAACACTCTACTGCTGTGTTTTAATTTGGAGTTTGTTCGAGTGTCATATCATAGCTTGAAAAAAATGTTTTTCCATGAAAAAAACTTCATACAACATGTTTATAAACTATAACAAGGAAACAATGTTGACAAAGAATTAAATGGTTAATAAACAAACATCCAAACTTCTGATATATATTAAAGAGAGTGCATATTACATGCTTGTAACAGCCTGTTGACAGATCTCGAGATGGACATTGTAACAACCAAGTAATATGGCCATGAAATGTGATAACACTTGAGAAAGACTTACAATGATTGAGATCAGAAATATGTTGTAGATAATTGTTGAGGAAAATTTCTATCAAGGTTTAGAGGGAGGCAAGGAAGCTTCATGACTCGGTAGGCTACTTCTTAAACGATATTTATCAGCAAGCAAGCAGCTCATTTTAGTAACACTCTACTGCTTATGAGGATTGGTTATCAATTATTAAAGTATTTATACTCTAATAAACAAGATGATCAAGTTAGTTTTGGAATGAATTTCTTTTAATCTGTGTTTTTTGTTCATATTTAAAAAACTTTGAAGGTATATTTGGGAGAGCAGTATGTGCACAGGTATTATTTTATTTCATTGCGGTTTTTCCTTTTTGTTATAATATTGTCCAGCCTCAGCATTGAGATCTGTGTTTTATGTTTAGGACCTTACTTTAGAGAATTTTACAAGTATATTTGATCTTGTTGAGTCATATCATGCAACTTCTTTGGGTCATATGTGTGTTCTGTACTTTCTGGAACACCATGAATAGATGTCTTACATGTCCGGGTAAGGAAAAATTCTACATAACTAAACAGTTATAGTGAGAGCCAAGCACTTTTTAGGATCTATCTTAATTTTTATAATCAATTTTTTGTGTAGCAACCCTTCCCTTGTAGAACACTTGCTACCATAGATACGTGATTACTAATTTAGAATATTAAGGATGCAACCTTATATGCCATCATTGTAAAGGAAGTCATGATCATTTTGATTGGCTTCTTTGGATGGTCTCATCTTCCCGGAGAACTAGTGAAGAGAGAGGTATTTTGAAGGTGGTTCTTAGCATTGCCAAGATTACTGCTAGTTATGTAGGATGCACCAATTTGTCAAGTGAAATTGAAGTGAAATGATTGAGAGACGTCAATTGACTCATACATTTTTAGATCTATTAAAAATGATCTAGAATTTTGAATTCAAAGATAAGCCATCAATTGATATTTGATGGTTTCTCAATTTAGTTGTGTATCTCATTTAACACGTCCAATTTTTTTTTGTTAACAGATGCTTTTAACATTTCTACTTTGTTGTATTTTAGCAATGGAATATCAGTCTATTCGTTAGGTTAAATTCCAGGTGCAAGACCTAGGTGATTATGACATAAGATTATGGACTTAGCCAAATGGAAAATAATTGTAATTTTTTATTCAGATTATTAAGGGCCATCATATTGGTAAAAACAGGTCACTTGTGGGCCTGACAAATTCAAGCTAATTGTAATCCTCTTGGAGTTAGTTAAGAAGCCGCCTTATAGTGCACCTTAAGTCTATGTAAATAAGTTCCTTAGTAGGTCGTCCATGTAAGTAATCCTAACTTGTTGTTGTTGTGTCCGTGTGGTTCCAAAATAAATGAGATAGAGAAACTATAGTTCAAATTAATGCAAGTAGTTCAACCTGGCCCCGAAAGATAAATTCTTTGGCACTTTCAACTTGTAGTTTTCCAATGATTTAAACAAACAAAACCAAGTAAATCATGTGCTACATGAGGATCTCCAATTCCCTATAAATAATTACATTCTTCGAGGCCGGACTCAACCAACTCCACGAAATGAGATTATATAGGGATGGGATTCTATTAATGCGTTGAGGAACGGTTCTGGTCCAATGTGGAAGCGATGAAACGCCTTGATGAGACCAGAAAAAAGAGGAAATGGCCAGATATTGCCTAGGGGTAGATATTTTTGTTTACCTGTAAGGCCCATGCCCTATATATTGCAGGAACCTCCTGCCATTCTATTGGTTTAATACCCTACAGGTGCATATATCGCTCGGGTACCAGATCTAGGTTGATTCAGTTGATCCAAAGTAGTAGGACTACCAATAGTACCATAGACAGTAGATGCAGTACCGGGGTAAGTAGTCGTCATAGAATCATCACCTATATAAGCATCTGTATAAGCACCCCCATGTTAGAGAACGAGATAGATATGAATATTCTTATGAGAAAGATAGAGACCTAGTAACATATCCATACGCAGATCGAGTATGAGTAGTTTATGCAGTAGTCAAACCAGTTAACCCAACAGTAGAACCACCAGCAGTATCTAAGACAAAATAAGTAGGAGCAATAGGGGTAGCTAGACCAAGTCCATTACTATATTCACTAGGACCATATCCAGGAGCATTTTGTCTTGATCCAATTATTGGAAAAACACATATCTGATCCCCTATTTGTAGAACTCATAATGAAGTTCCTATCTACTGCTATTTTGGACAAGAAAGGAACTAATTATACCTCTACGAATAGAGGCATTCCGCAGGGAGCGCTTTTTTCTCCCCTCCTGATAAATGTGGTACTTCATGAATTGGATGTTTTCACCCTCTCTATTTGTAAAAAGAGAAGGCTCCAATATGGACTATTTGCAGATGACTGCACTATAGGGATTGGGGTGAATTCGGATAGCCTCGCACTCGATATAATAACCCAATTTAGCCAATTTATTAAAACTAAGTTGGGCGGACTTTCTTTTCAGGTTAAATTGATAAAGAAAGCTGGCTGTATATTAGGGTCAAATATGTAGGCAATTTCCACCTTAAAAAACAAAAACTTGCATCCATCGCTTGGGTTTAAACACACAAAAAAACACAAACCCTTGGACGACAATCGGGTATTAAAACAAGGCACAAGAAGTATATAATTCGATGTGGAAAATGCAAATAACAACAAAAACATGCATCGCATACATCAAGTAAGGGAAAACAAATGGGGATGAAAAATAGACTGGCGTACCTTAGTGGGCCATCCCAAAAATCCCTGACCTTGGCGAGCACAAGATCTACGAGCCTCCATTGTCTACAGGGAGCAAGAGCCTCCATTGTCTACAGGAAGCTGTTTTTCCTCTTCATCTTTTACATTTTCGCCAAGATTCTTTCTTCTAAAAGCTAACGAGAATTACTTTATCACTTAATGGTTTTGTTAGCTTTCTCATTTTTGATAATTTAGGTTGATTATTTTGATTAAAAGGTATTTGCAAATTGTAAAACAAACTTATACAAAATACTAATGGATGTAATTTTTTTGTGTGTTTTAATGCAACAAGGCAGTCGATAATCAGGTATGTCCACGCTTTAATATCCAAGTTTCCATACATATATTGGTTTAAATTAAGAATTGCCCCAGGAGGTGCAAAGATATGTCGAAAGGAAAAAAACAAAAAGTAGGGTAAATGTGATGGAGTGAAAAAACAAAAGAAAAAATTAAAAATGAAATGAGATTGAAAATTGATTAAAAATGTATACACATAAAAAATAGTATAAAGTAATGTTAACTATAATAGAATAACTTGGTATATATTGTACAAGTTAATATTAAAGTACTTTAAAATATCAATGTCAAGGTATATCACAAGTTAGATTCATGGAAATAATTAGGAAGCAATTAATTTAAAGGATATAAAAAGTTGTGTCCACATATGTAATCAATATTAATCTTGAAAATAACATACTGAGGAACTAAATTTGAACAAAACAGATATTTGTATTAGTTTTTTTGGATTAGGATACAAGTTGTGTTAGGAAGATAGAGGCACAAATGGAGGAGACCATCCAAAGGCATTGACCTAGTAAAATAATACAACATTGAAGTCTAGAACAAATTTTTAAGATAAGTGGAGAATGAAAACATTAGTTACAATAAATTTTATGTACAAAACTTCAAATATGAAAAATACATAATATCCATTAACTTTGGAAAATACTATAAAATCCATGCATGATTTCTTAATAAAAGTAGAAGAAAATGTGATGAGCCACTATAGGGAAAATAACTATAATCTAGAATGATGAACATCTCAATTTGTAATTGCATTTTTTTTCATTAATGAAAAATTTTGACACTCCTGTAGGTGTCATGTACATATAGTCATGGGTTTTGAACTTGGGTGGGGACAATGATACCCGACTACCCCAACTACCAAGCCTACAAGAGGAACCCCTGTAATTGCATTTTATATGTACAAGCATCTTTCTAAATAGACTCAAATCCTTCTTAACAACAAAATATAGATATTGCAAGGTTGAAATGTTTTTTTAAAGTTAAAGCCATACATTTATCCTCTTCATAATGGAATTTTATTTATGGAAAGTAAACGAAAATGTTAAAGTGACATGAACAAGCCACAAAGCAACACGTCATTTTCTAATGAGCATTTTCTAAAGAGCACTCAATGAAAGAAATGAGCTCAATATAACATGATCTTCCTTGCATGCATTATCACTTATGACCATGAAGGGTCAAACACTCATAATAAGGAAGGGATTGCATAAGCCATGTGTGGCCAATTCCATATATAGTAATAACTAGGTCAAACCAAACTATTGGATTATGTTCTGCAATGATCAAAGATGGAATATGAGAGAGCATACTAATGTGGTTAATGTTGCATGGTGTAAGGGTGGTTCAATAAAAGTTTTTTGTACTTATTATGTTAACTCATTTGCAATTTCTCAGTTTGACTTAAAATTTTTGTTTCAAAGAAAGGGTGTTCTATTAAAGGTTTAAATTTTCATGGTTGTTTCCAAGAAGTTGTTTTTTCCCTTCCGCACAGTAGATTGTGTTGATAGATTGGACAATAAATACAAAGACGAAAGGCCTAGCAAATTACATCCCAAGTCTACATCGGTATACATCGGTATAGGTGTTGAAATGATCAAATTATCTCAAACAGAATTTAGAAAAGTAAAATGTCGCTCACGCAACGATAACATAATTCAGAAAAGGCCAACTATACTTTACCATATTAGGGCTGATAACATGCAATACCTTCAGCATGTTATTGTATTTCATCACAGAGAAAGATGTATGGCAGCGCAGAAGTACAAAAGCACATGCCCCAACTTATGATAGGATAGCATCGTGTTTCAAATTGAAAGCACCGATGCCGTGTATTGAGCTCAGAATATTGTTTGAACTCTCTAGCACGGGGGAAGGTCTCGAGGAGGAGGCTCCAATGTTGCCAAAGGGCCGTGACCGTTCTTCACTATAAACACCATGGTCAATCCCCAGGTGAAATGGTCGTCTAAATGGCAATGCAGAAACCAGGCTCCTGTCAAAAGAACAACAGTCGTTTGCCTGTTATTAAAGAATCACTGAAATATAAAAGAATTCAATTGAAATGCAAGAATCGTATCTATCAGTTTATATATACCTGGATTGTTGGCTTTGAATCTTATAGCAACCCAGCCACTCACGGGAGCAATTACTGTGTTCCGCAGTGGGGGATCAACCAAATTGAACTTAAGCGGATCGGTTACGGGGTTATAGTTCCCGAAGCCTTCTCCAACCACATAAAAGTTGTAGCCATGAAGATGCATGGGATGGTTCTCGGCTATGAATATGTTTGTTGACTGAAGAACCAGTTGCACTGTAGCGTTGTAATTGAGCACTTTCACTTTTGTTGCGCGGAGAGGAAACCAAAGGTTTCGGGGTATATTGTCCCCCGTGTAATTGAATCTATGGGGAGGCTTTTCTGGAAAATCCGTCGAAAATACACCATTAATGCCAAAATAATTAGCTTGAAGAATGGCGATTGTAGGCGATACAAAGGATATGTTGTTCATACTTGCACTAAGCCTCGTTCCGTTGGGGCCTTCACAGGTCTCGCCAGTGGCACATGCAAGCAACCCCAGTCCAACTGTTGAGATGAGATTTTTATCTACGGTTTGCGGAACGTCGACTGGGTGTTCTGGAGAAGCCAGGCTTCGAAGTGCTTTGCTAAATTTAGTGACAGTAGCCGTGTCATTGTAAAATGGGAGCTTAGGAAAAACGGGACGTGTAGAATTTTGATACCCCATGTACTCTATAATGGCAGTAGTTGTTGTGTTATCGAAAGCGCCTGCTTGCTGATTGTTATATGGTCGGGCGGCCATATAGTATTTGCCAACAGTCTGGTTGGCGACGACGAGAACATCTGCAGTCTGGCCGGCAGAAATGACGATTACATCTGTTTTGAATGGCTTGGTGTAGCAAGCATCCACAGCTACAACAGTAAATTCATGGCCTGCTATCTTGAAGAAGTGCCCAGTATTGAGTGCAGCATTCACTATCCGGAGAAGGTACGTTTCTCCCCGTTTTACAGGAAGCCGAAATGTTTCTGTATGGACAATTATCTATGTCAACTTTCAGCAGAATCATTTGTCTAAGTTTAATACCTGATCTATACAAGGAAAAACTAAATACCAGATCTGGAGCAGCGATAAAGGTCTCCTGGCTGGCCATTTATGGTGAAGGCATCGGACAAATTAGGCGCGCCACCTGTGAGGACTGCTTGATTTATCACGGCGATGGGATCACTACTCCACCACTCTCCTGATCAATAAGATTATCGCTTTTAGTCAGTATTAACCATTAAAACTTATAAGACATGCAAACATTTGTGTATTGAATCCCATGGCATTCCATCACCTATTATAATGGGAATTTCTGCAGAGGGTTTAGGAAAGGGATATAAGCTTCCTCTCTTAGGAAGAATCACAATAGCTCCATGCACCGTAACTCGGAGCCATGAGAAATGAGCATGCCACCACAAGGTTCCTTCTTGAGCACTAATGGTGAATTTTTGTGTAAAATTTCCACCTGGTTGAATTGGACATTGTGTAACATATGCAGGTCCATCGGCCCACGCTGTACGCAATTGCTTCACTCCATGCCTGACAAATTTTTAAGCACGAATCTTGTCATCAAACCCATCTATAATATCATAGATCTATGACAACAAAAGATGAAATGTTATCACAGATCTTGATTAAGGTTGCAGAGACATACCAGTGAAGAGTAGCATTGTGCTTGGCTCTGTTATAAGCTTTAACAATAACAATGTCCCCATCATGTACATAGATCGTTGGACCTGGTAACTGTCCATTAACGGTGACATAGGTAGACTTCTTGCATAGCCTGGTAATTGTTGTCTGTTCAATCTTTGCAGGCATTCAAAGCATCAAATATTACAGATATCAGCTACTTGAGCATATAGGATTTGGACTACGTTCAGTCGGAAATAAAACTTAAAAACAGAGAATAAGCAAACTTACAACGAAGTTATAAAGTTGGACTTCTGCGTTTATGATAGCAGCCAAATAAGCAACAAATGAGAGTAGAAAAACAACCCCAGATGGCAATGACATTATTGCTGGAGCTAGATCTCCTGTAAGCATAGATATTAGTATGACTACCTTTGCAAATGTTGACAAAGGTATCTAATAAAAGCTTTGCACGCTGACTGAACTACTGGTTTCTGTTTCTGCTAGCCAGACCAAATATATATAAGACTAATAAGTGCGAGTGCAAGTTGTTAGTAATGGGAATAGTAAGGCCTCTAAATATATTTATTATTGTTCCTTCCGTGATCTGGCATCTCACGCAACTTATATAACTTTCAGCTCTCGAATATAATCATATCAATGCTTTTATTATTCTGGTGGATGCGTTTGCTCAAGAATAAAATTATTCATTAGTTTTTAATACGTACACGGGATTCTCACACAACCTGTAAGTTTGTAACCCGTTGCACCGTACGAACATAATCATATTAATACTTTTGTAAAGGTTGGCGGATGCGTTTGGAAGGACCATTTTCACTCATCATGGAGCGCCGGGAATAAAATCAAATGAGAGCAGCCTGGGGCCCTTGACAATTCTAACTGAAAATGAATATATCAATTAAATCGATGCAAATGAAAACAAAGAAAGCTTGAAAATCATGATAATTAACTTAAAAAAAAAGAAATGAAAAGAAAGAAATAAACATTAATTAATTAAAAGGAAGGTAGGACATCCTAATTTTATATTATTTAAATTTCCTTTTTCTTTATAAAATTGGATGCAGTGTCCAGTATTCTTCGGTCGTAATTTAAACCATCTATATTTGCAATAATTTCTTCCTACGTAATAATTATTTCTGGTAAGCAAGAGAAAAGTAGTCAAAAGCATACTATAAAAAAAATTTCTACCAATTTTAAATGTGATTCAGTACTGCAAACTCATTTTACCGAACTATATCAAATTAGATGCGATGCAGTAGTGCAAGCTCTGGTTCATAATATTCAACATAAATCTGATCACAATGAAACTTCAGACCCTATTATATGAACCAATTCAATAACGCACGAGTACAATTCTAAAAAACAAGGAGTCTACCATGATTCAAATGTTTTTTTCATAATTCTTCTGGAAAGTTAATGTTCAGAGTACACTGTACAATATGATAGAAAAATAATTCGATGTCACGTATACTAAACGTTACCAGCGTAGTAGCTGGCATCCGATCAGCCTAACATATTTTCACCTATTGGTCACATGTACAAACATTGTGTTTTAGCCTTGGCAAACATCTGCAACTTACTTAGAGTGTATACGTCTTGTTGCCACGTAGACGTTCTTAGATCTTGTCATCACATTAATATAATATTTCATTACTATACACCCACATATTTCGTGATAATTTTAACAACTTGCTTGGTCATATTTTTATGATTTAAACCAATACACTAATAGGAAATTAAAATTAAATCACACTGCAGCTGGTAAGTCAAAGTTAAAAAAAGATTTATTTATTTATTATTTATTTAGATTCTTATATTTATTTATTTTGTTGTGACTATGATGATGGTTAACCTCCATTGCAGCTTGTAAGTTAAAGTTAAAAAAGATTTTTTATTTATTATTTAATTATATTCTTATATTTATTTATTTTGTTATGATGATGATGGTTAACTTTTAGTGAGACTTTGGATGTAAGTACGACATTCTAAGAAGAAGTGATTTTCATCTTCAATGTTGATGACCTCCTTATAATATGTTAATTTTATTTTATCCTCTAAATCTTTCTCACACCACATTTTCTCTTTAAACTTAGAAGTAACAATATTTGTAATGTTATTAATATTTTGCATTGCAACATTTTCATTGATCTCCCAATCTTGCTTGAGTCTTAGGTTGTTTTGGATGGAATTTAAAGCTAGATTAGGAAGCCTATGGTCCCCCATGTTATTGATTTTGTGCTTGTACAACACGATCCATAGGGAAAGACTCACTTCTATAAGGAGAATAGAGTAGGGTGTATTGCTTTTAATTTTCAAGTGATGCTTTATAAAACGCTTCTAGATTTGCTCAATCTTTCTCCACGATTCTCTAGAGATGCTGCAACCCCAAACCTCACACTCATACAAGATAACAATACGGGCTAAAGTTTCAAAGAGGAACTTATTTAATCCCGCATCACAAGTTTTGCTACTTTACAATTATTTTCCAGACCAAAATAAGCTTTCCACCCTCCATTAATCATTTTCGCAATGTTATAGTTCAAGTTGAGCTTGGGATGAATATCAATTCCTAGTTTTTTTTAAGAAGACACTTCCTCCAAGTTTCTATTGTCATACACAAAATTAGCGTAATTGTCCTTCATGGATTTGATAATCATAACTTTTGGTTTGTTAGTGTTAAGAGTCATATCCATGGTATAGCAAAAGTCCTTAAGAAGTCTTAGTCTTAGTTACCATTATATTTATTATTAGCCGTAAGTTAGCAAATTGTCTTAAATACTAATGCTAACAATAATTTTTAAATACTAATGGTAGCAAGTTGTATTAATTATAATAATATGGATTATATATATATATATATATATATATATATATATATATAACAACTTANTAAAAGTGTATTATTATTATTATTATTATTATTATTAGAAAAATTAAAAAATATATATTTATAAATGAAAACGTACAAAAATAGCTAATATAATAAATAGGTAATAATAAATAATAATAATAATTTAAATTCAATTATTTATACCAGTTTTTTTTGGCATTATTCCCTCTAATCACGAGCATGGTTGACCATTGTTTAGGCATGGTTTAATTTAGTGCATCATGATTGACACTTCACTCAGAAAAAATGGTTTAAGTTCAACATAGTTTAGCTTGAACATACTTGACATAATTAAGGAGAACATGGCCATCCATTGTTTGACCATATTAAGAAACCACATCCATGTTTTCAAAAGTGGTTGTGTGACTTTTAATCATGGTTGAATTCAATCCATAGTTGACATTCAAGTGAGGTTGACTTCAATCCATAGTTGATTTTATAGATGACTTTAAATCATGCTTGACTTCAATCCATAGATAGTAATAGTTCATGGTTGACTTAACTTGAAGGTTAACTTCAAGGTTGACTTCAAACCATGGTTGTATTTATTTAAAGGTTAAATTCAAGGTGCACTTCAATCCAAGGTAGAGTTCAATGAATGGTTTACTTCAATCCAAAGTTAAATGGAATCCATGGTGACTTCAATAGATGTTGAATGCAATCGAAGGTTAACTTCAATCAAAGGTTTACTTCAACCCAAGTTTCCCTCCAAGGTTGATTTCAATGAAAAGTTGACTTTAACCCATATTTAACTTAAATACAAGGTGAAGTTCAAGGTTGAATTCAATCTATTATTGTATTCAACCCAACCTTGTCTCCAAGGTTGACTTCTAGTTAAGGTTCACTTCAATCAATGGTTGACATCAATATAATGGTTGAATTCAATCCATTAATAATATGTGTCACGTTAATGACTTCAATCAATGGTTGACTTCAACCCATGGTTGAATTCAACCAATGATCAATCCTTCAGTAAGGTTTACTTATATCCAAGGTTAACTTCATTCTAAGGGTGACCTTAATCCATGGTTCACTTTGGTCCAACCTTGAATTTACTCCATGATGCTTCACTTCAATATAATGGTTAACTTCAATCCATTAATGGTTGACTTCGACCCATATTTAACTTGAATAAATGGTTTAATTTTAAGGAAAGTTGACATCAATCCAAGGTTGACTTGATAAAAAGGGTGACTTCACTGATTAGAGGAAGTTTCAACTCAAAATGGGCCTTTTAACTCTAATTCAAATTCCATGTCATAATGTGTTAGCCGATGAAATTGCTTTAAATTTGAAATATTGTATAGGTATTAAACACTTTTTAATATAAATTTGGGGATAGGTATCATAAAAAAAACTACTTTTTTTTTGTATTTTCGACATAACTCCCTGTGTTTTTACTCAAATTTTGATCGGGAGAGCTCGTTCAATGTGGAAGTGAAGTCCGCATCCAACGAGTACCCACTCGGCATAATTTTGAAGGACCCTGCTACCCCAAAAACAAGAAATACCTGAAATAATGTGATGATGATGTCATCTTCACATTTTTTTAGGTATTTCTTGTTTTTCAGGTAAAGGGTTCTGTCAAAAGTATGTTGAGTGGGTACTCATTGGATGCAGAATTTAATTCTACATCCAACGAGCTCTCCCGATCGAAATTTGAGTAAAAAAATAGGGAGATATGTTGAAAATACAAACAAAAAAGTAGTTTTTTTCTTTTCTTCCTCCAAAATTAATAAATATTATTTTACTATTTTAACTATTATTTTATTAATATTTTTAGGAGGCCCACTTTGAGTTGAAATTTCCTCTAATCAATCCATGCTTGACTTCAATCCATAATTGACTTTTAAGTAAATTTGACTTCAATCCATGGTTGAGATCAATCCAATATTAACTTGAATATATGGTGGACTTCAAATGGTGGTTGAATTCAATCCATCGTTGACTTCAAACTAAGGTTGACTTCAATCCATAGTTGAATTCTAGTCAAGGTTTACTTCAATCCAAGGTTGACTCTAATGTGAGAGTGACCTTAATCCATGATTTGCTTGAATCAAAGGTTAAATTCAATCAATAGTTGGATTCTAAGAAAGTTTGACTTCATCCAAGCTATACTTAGGCTAAGTTCGATTGCAATCAAGGCTTTATTTTAGTCCAACGTTGATCTCAATACATAATTTCCTTTTAACTAAGGTTGAAATGAATCAAAAGTTGAATTCAATCTAAGGGTGACCTTGATCCATGGTTGACTTCAATCCAAAGTTAACTTATATCGATGGTTGACATTAATCTATCATTAACTTTAATACATAGCTGACTTCAATCCATGGTTGACTTGAATCCAAGGTTGAACTTAATCTAAGGTTGATCTCAATCCATATTTCACTTTAGCCCTTATTTGAATTTTAAGGATGTTGACTTGAATCAAATGACGACTACAATCCATGGTTGACTTCAATCTATAGTTGAATTCAATACACATTGAGTTTTAAGTAAGGTTTACTTCAATCCAAGTGTGACTTTAATCTAAGGTTGACTTCAATCCAAGGGAGACTTAAATCCATAGTTCAACTCAATATGTATTTCACTTCAATCCAAGGTTGACTTCAATTCAAGGCCGACATTAATCCATAGTTGAATTCAAGATGCACCTGACTTCAATTTATGGTTGACTTATATCTAAGGTTAAATTAAATCCAAGGTTTATTTCAATCCACAGTTAGCTTTTAAGTTTGACTTCAATCCAACGTTAACTTCACTCCATGGTTAAGATCAATCCAAGGTTGAATTCAAATAAACATTCACTTCAATCGATAGTTGACTTCTAAGTAAGGTTGAATTCAATCCATGATTGTCTTCAATCCATGATTGAATACAAACCAAGGTTGACTTCAATCCAAGATTTACTTAAATCGATAATTAACTTCAATCCATAGATGGAATTAAAGCAAGGTTGTGTTCAATCCAAGTTTGACTTCAATCCATGCTTCAATTCAATCAATGGTTGAATTGAATCCATAAATGACTTCAACCCATAATTTTAAGGAAGGTTAAGATTAGTCGAAGATTGACCTCAATCCAAGGGTGAATTTATTCCATGGATGAATTCCATCTAAAGTCAACTTCAATCAATGAGTGACTTCAGTCCACTGTTGAATTCAATCCAAGATTGAATTCAATCTAAGGTTTAGACCTATCCATTATTGACTTCAATATGTAGTTGAATTCAATCCATGGTTGATTTCAATATAAGGTTGACCTGGATCCATAGTTGGATTTTAAGCAATGTTGTCTTCAATCTAAGGTTAACTTCAATCCATTGTTGATTCCAATCCATGGTTGACATCAATCCAAGATTAACTTCAAACAAAGGTTGAATTAAATCCATAGGTGACTTGAATCCAATGTTGAATTAAATCAAGGTTGACTTCAATATTTGTCCAATTTAATCCAAGGTTGACTTGAATCTAAGGTTAAATTCAATATAAAGTTGAATTAAATCCATGCGTGACTTCAATCCAAGTCTCACTTCAATCCATAAATAATTTTAACATTAATGACCTTAATCCATGGTTTACATTAGTCCATAGTTGGATTTTGTGTATGGTTGAGTACTACAATTCAAGGTTGATTTCAATCCATTGTTGACTTGAATCCAAGGTTGACTTGAATCCATGGTTGAATTCAATCCAAAGTTGAATTTAATCCATTAATAGTATTAACATTAATAACTTTAATACACGGTTGACATCAATCCATAGTTGACTTCAATCCATGGTTTACTTCAATCGATTGTTGAGTTGAATCCAAGGTTGACTTTAAACCATGGTTTAGTTCAATCTAAGGTTGACTTCAACCCATGACTGCCTTCATTCCAACTTGAATTCACTCCATATTTTACTTGAAACCATGGTTGACTAGAATCCATGGTTGAATCGAATACAAGGTTGACTTGAATCTAAGGTTGACTTTAATATGTGGTTGAATTCAATCGAGTGTCATCGTCAATGCATGGGTGACTTCAATCCAAGTTTCATTTCAATCCATTTGTAATATTAACATTAATGACTTCAATCCATGTTTGACTTTAATCCAAGGTTGACTTCAATCTAAGGTTGACTTCAATCCATAATAGACTTCACTTCATTATAGACTTTAATACATGGTTGACTTTAATCCATAGTTGACTTTTAAGTAAGGTTGACTTCAATTCATAGCTCACTTCACTCGATGGGAAACTTCAATCCATGAATGACTTCAATCCATGGTTGACTTCAATCCATAGTTGAATTTTAAGCAAAGTTGACTTTAATCAATGGTTGAATTCAAGCCATAGTTTACTTTTAAGTAAAGTCGATTTCAATCATTTTTTGACTTCAAAATTCATTTTAATCAAGGTTGAATTCAATCCATAGCTTACTTCAATTCATGGTTGACTTTAATTAATATGGACTTTTAAGAAAAGAAGACTTCAATTCAAGGTTAACTTCAATGCATGGTAGAGTTCAATTCAATTTTTTTTCATTAATTAACCAACCATTGAATTCAATTCATTCATCACTACAATCCAACATTAACTATAATCCATGCTTGACTTCAATTGATAATTGACTTAAATCCATAGTTTACTTCAGTCTAAAGTTGACTTCAATCCAAGGTTGAGTATAATCCATGGTTGATTTCAACCCAGCATTGATTTCAATCCAACGCTAACTACAATCCATGGTTTAATTTAATCAAAGGCTAACCTTAAGTAATGTTGACTTCAATCCATGGTTGAACTCATTCCATGGTGGATTTAATTCCATAGTTATTTCTTATTCAAGGTTGACTTTAATCCAAAGGTAACTTCAATCCATACCTTACTTTTAGGTAAGGTTTACTTCAATCCAAGACTAACTTTAAACTATAGTTGACTCCAATTCACGTTGAATTCAATTTATAGTTGAATTTTAAGGTTCACTTCAACCCATAGTTGACTTCAATCAGATGTCGACTTCAATTGACTTTAATCAATGGTTGGCTTCACTCCATAGATGACTTTTAAGCAATGTTGACTTTAATTCATGGTTGACTTGAATTCATAGTTGACTTCAATCCATAGATAACATTTAAGCAAGGTTGAATACAATCCAAGGTTGACTAAAATCCATGGGTGACTTGCTCTTAATGTTGACTTCAATCCATGGTAGAGTTCAATCCAACATTTGTCATTGACTAGCCAACCTTTGACTCAATCAAACATTGACTTAAATCCATGGTTGACATCAATCAAAGGTTGACTTGAATCGAAGGTTGACTTCTAACTTTAACTCATGGTTGACGACAATCCATGGTTGATTTACCTTTACTAATAATAATAATAATAATTAACATTAATATTAATTTATTAATATTAATATTAATATTAACATTAGCATTAGCATTAACATTAGGAATTATGATACTAATATTAAAATTCCATTACATTAAAAAAAATACTAAATATTAAAATTATATTAATTAATATAAATACTTGTAATCTCAACATTATAATAACATTAATATTAATAATAAGAAGTAACATTACATTAATAATATTAACATTAGATTAATATTTTTAAATTTACCATAAGGTTTCATTAATATTAATATTAATTTTAATGAAATAATATTGTTAATATTAACGTTAAGATGGTAAATCTCACATAAATCTTAATATTTAATATTCTTTGATTATTATTGTATAATATTACATTAATATTTAATGTAACCTAACTACTTAATACTTAACATTAACATTACTTTAATAATATTGTAAATATTAACTTTAATATTGTTTATATTACATCATCAATATATAAATATTAATAATTTTAATATTACATTAATATTTAATATAATTTCTATAATAAAAAACCTTTTTTAATGGTATTGATTAACTAACTAACCTTTGTCATTGATTATCATTAATACTACATTAATTACATCATTATTATTAAGTTATTAATATTTAATATTATAATTGCATTAATAGTATACTAATATTTACTAACCCAGCTACTTCATATTTATCATTAACATTACCTTAATAATATTGTTAACATTAATTATAATATTGTAAATATTATATTATTATTACATAAGTATTAATATTATTAAGATTACATTAACCTTTAATATTATTTTTATAAAACAAACCAATTTATTTACTTTTCTTTATTTAACTAATCAACTTTAATCATTGATTATTATTAATATTAAATTAATTATATTTAACTAACTTACTTTTGTCATTGATTATTATTAATATCATATTAATTATATTAATATTATTAAGTGATCTAAGGAAGCAACTTCCTTTCCCTAGTAAATTAGATGGCCTTTGTGAGAGAAGAACGAGCTTATCAAAGTTATGAAACACTTTGCTCGTACCAATTGTTTATATAATAGTTACATTGTTTAATACATTTTATAATATTTTTTGTTTGTTAGTTATCAATACAATATAAATATTTTTGTTTATTTGCTATTATTAAGAAAAAAATTTGTAAAATGTCTTAACATTGTTGAAATATTATAAACCCACTCAATCCTTAAGATACCAATAATTAATCATTTATTGTTAATTTCCTATCCACTTACAACACTTAGTCAATACTTGCCATATTCCTTTTGTGGCCCACCCATCGTCCATTACTTTCTCTCTAGATTCCATGATTAGCATGTTTTTCCAACACTCATGCTTTAATCAATTCGTGAGCCCCTTAATTGATTTGGAAAGTTCTTTAGTCACCTATGGGTGTTTATCATATTTAGTAATTATGCTTTTTGAGCTAGCATGAGTTGTCTCCTAAGACACTCAATTTTAGCTCTCATGGATTTATTATTTATGTACACTATGTTGATCAATAATACATGGAAATATTTATGGATCATTCTCCACTTCTCTTCTGATTTATTCTCATTATTCCTCTATCTATTCTTCTTGTGCATGCTTGGGAGAAATATCTTGTAGCTAGATATGTATCATGTATTTCCACATGGTAATGAAGCTTCAATTTCTACATGGTATCAAAGCTCTCAAGTTGTCAAGTTATTCATAGTTGAGGAGATATCAGTACTCTACATCAGAGCACATCCAGACTCTTATCCCTCTATGAAGAAGAGCTTGAATTGAGCTTAGAAGTTTTTCTCCTGGTTTATCTAAATGTTAAGGTCACAGAGATCATCTCCAAGAGCACAACAACTACTAAGCATGGATTCCTCTTCATCTATGATCCTAAGTCCCTTCAGCTATCATTAATCAAAGGCAAAAATTGGCATTCTGTTGTGTAGTAAGGGACTCTATAGAGTTTCTCTCACTTTTGAAAATCATCCCAATGCTCTTGTTGAGAAATCTAAGTGGCATAATAGATTGGATGAATCTTATGGATTACTTTGTCTCTCAATTTATCCCGATATTCTTTTTCATTTTGATGGTTTGACCTCTCCAAACCAAGTATGGACCAAACTTGAGTCTCTCTTTGGACTACAAGATGAGATAAGAATGCACCAATTGGAGAATGAGTTATTCTCATTTACTCCAAGCAGATTAGAATCCATTGAAGGGTTCTTCACCAAATTCAAGTCACATGTTCAGTTCTCAAGCAATGTGGGATTGTGAAGAAGGAAGATCAATTAATCCTTGCCATCCTTTCAAAATTGGATCCTAAATACTAAGTTTTTGTGTCAACTTTTCATGCTACTAGGCTTGCTATTTCTAATTGGAATATGCATTCTTTGAGTACATTCTTTGATTCACTGAAAAAGGAGCAAGATAAATTGATCCAATTGGGAGATATTAAAATCTCCAATGGAAAGGATCATGCTTTTATAGTTCAAGGAAGTAAGAATGCAAAGGCAAAAGAGAACAAACAAATGAAAGAGAAGAAGCCCAAGTTAGATAATGAACATGAATGATTGAATCTTACTAATAAAGGTTCAATGAAGAAAATCAAGAAGAAGGGTAGCACTTACAAGTGTTCTTAATGCAGCAAGGGTTTTCATTTTGAGAAGAAATGTTTCAAGACAAATATGGACATCATGTCTCGGTAGCTTGAGAATTATAACATTGGTGTACTAGATGAACTATAGAAGCCTGTCGAATCCTTAGAACATTGTCATAATGCATGGTCCCAAGGTAATAACAACTATGCCTTGAGGGACAGAGTTAAATTGTTTTCTCACATATTTGATATAGATTCATTTTTTGATATATTGAAATCATAAATATCAGTTTCTTTTTTGGATAAATCACCTATCAGTCCACTATATCCATCTCCCAATGATTGTGTGTTTTCACTAGATCCTGACTTAGTCTTTATCCAACTATTTATCACTCCATTCAAATAATTATGAATATGATATAGAAACGGGTTTGTAGGATGATATGCATGTTATGACATCATCCATACCATTTATCCATCCTTTGAATACTACTAAGACTATACAAACCCCAAGTTCACTAGTTGATTCCTTATTGGATTTTTATGCAATGTTAGTTATATCTAATGGTTTTGAGTCTTGCCTATTTTTCACTAGTTGGTTATCCATCACATTTTTCATCCTTGGAATTATGGTACACATGTATAGATCTAATCTAAACATCTATGGTTAATACTTCAATTCCATTTATCATTCAGATTTACACATCCATCAGTTTTCCCTAGTTGTTCATCCTTTTCCTACTATAGCTATATAATCTCATGGATGGAATTCTCTGCCCCATATGATAATATTTATGATATTTCATAGTCACTTTAGCCTCATTTCATAATTGGGAAGGTGCTACAACAGTTTCAAAAGAATATACCTAGTCCATTTCACCATTTTGTAGCTATACAAGGAACTCACTGTATTGATTTTTTTACTCTTTGGGAAGGAGTATGCACAAATCACTTTTCCTTTTCAGATTATGTTTGTATATCAAAGTATGTTAGCAGCAAGAACCATTTAGATAATGCTCCTTCATCAGATGATGAACTTCAAGGAGTCTCTCATCTTCTTTCTTGTAGATACGACACTCTAGCGCATGATCACGGAGTTCACAATTTCTTCATTAATTTATTCCACAAGAAGCAGTTCAGTAAGCTCATTTAACTGAAGAAAAAGACATAATGAAGATATGTTGGTCATTTTGTTCCTTTCCCTTTCTTGAGCGAGGATTTTCCTTATGTGTTTTTTCCTCTTTCCTCACTTTTATGGACAAAAAATAATTGTAAAGGGTGACCATAGCCTTGTTGTTGGACCCTATATACATCTATATTTATGATTATATCCCATCATAAATTTAGAATTAATGGGAGAGGTTAGAATATTATAAAGTCAACCAATACTTAGGATAACAATAATTAATAATTGTTGGTTAATTTCCTGTGCACTAGCCTAGATTGTTAGCATTCACTTGCAACACTTGGTCAATACTTTCCATATATACCATGTTGCCTCCTTTCACACACCTGGGTCATGTGGCAGAAATCTTCAAGACACTTGGTGTGTCCTTGGGGGCAAGTCTCGAGTCAAGGCTGTCACCTTGTTCTTGACTCCTCTGTTTAGTCTCAACTCCTAACAAAGCCAAGGGGGGTAGACCCTGTTAAGTTACTAAGGCTAATTACTTAGTATGGTGATGTTAAATTGAATGAATTACTTAGGAGTTTGAGAATTAACCATAAAAAACCGTAGATGACAAGATACAAAATGAGTGCACAAAAGCACAATGCTGAGACACAATATATATATATATATATATATAGCAAGAAAATAACCAGTGCCTTAAAATGGAGTCAAAAGAAAATCAATGTACTTGCATGTGCTTGGAGTGAATGTTTTGCAATTGCCTCTTGGTACGTTTTAAGTTAATGTGAAATATGAGTTGATTAAAACTAGGTGAAGGGGTGAACTCCATATATACTCGAGAGTACTTGGAGTATGTCCAAAACTAAACCTTCAAGGCTGCCCATAAGGAATATGTAGGCTGAATGGAGTTTCCAGGGCTATTATTCATAACGCACCTGTTAGGGTGTGATAGAGATCGGCACCCCAAGGTTACTTTTCAGAAGTTCTCACTTTCTTTGGGTATTTTGCCACCGTAATGGTTTGATCTAGGTGTTGGATTTTCACCTGATGGTTTGTCAATTTGGGAGAGTGAATCCTAATTATACTAGTCACTTAAGTGCTTTTGATACAACTTGACTTATCAGACAAACCGCAGCCAAGTGTAGAGCATACACACCGGAGTCTTGTCAATTTTAGTAAATTTTGAGATGGATGTTCTTGTTAAAAAGAAAACCCTCCATGAACCTTTTTCGGTCCAAGTGGACCTCAATCGGGGAATCAAGGAGGGGTTGATTTTATTATGGTTACTGAAACAAATGATGATAGTAAATGAAAAATAAAAAGATAAGCAAACCACAATTTTATAATTAGACTACCACGAACCTTTCTTCACCTTTCGGCTCAAAAGGAGGCTCGTGGGGTAAGTACTAAAGTTACTTTGAAACCAATAGAAATGGAATATGGAATTGATTTTAAATCAAAGTATACTAACTTGCATATTAGTACTATGCTAGATTGAAAAACGATGAACAAAAAGCAAAAAATGACACGGACGCAAATCCCCCCAGGGGGGATGGGGAATGGGCTTGAAAGAGCCTATTCAGAATTATTTTTATTACCAGTGGTTACAATATCAGAAAATTGATATGACGCCTCTTGATTCTTATACAGAATGAAACCAAGGGCTTACAAAGTACAAAAATTAAATATTTCAGTCAAAAAGGGAGACCCCTGGGGGGGTTCAGAAGGCCCAAAAGTCACTTTCGAATAGTAGATCCTCCTCTTTTCTATTATACCTGCTAAAAATCAGCAAGCTTATTAGACTGAAATATGCCCAAAAGCACTCTAAAAGTACCTTTAGGTCAGCTTACTTTTAACCAAAAAAAAAACTATGTTAAAACTAGTTAAAAAAGGTAAAAAGGGAAACAAGGAAAGCAAGATTTCCTTGGGATCTTGGCTTGCATTTTAGGAAGCCAATATGATGTCCACTAATTTCTATATTTATCTTTTATAATAGAAAACAGAAATATAATGCATGCAAGCTACAAATTCTCTTTAAAATTCCATGCAAAAAGGACGATTTCCCTAAAGCTAGATCTAGAATGCTTATGAAACCCTTTAAAAACAAGATCTAGATTATGGGCTTTGAGGAGATAGATCTATGTTAAATTTACTTTAAGGTAATAGATCTAAACAATATCAAAGATGTGAACAAAGTAACTAGGTAAAAAGAATTGATTTTGAAGGAGGAAAAGGAGAAGAGAAGTGCTTGTTGTTGAAGTAGATCTGCAATGGAAACTTGTTAGTGGAATACAGAGGGGCAATGTCTTCACAAATATTTTGGATGTACAATGGAGTCAAACTAGATCCATAGCTCATCCAATCCTTGCTACCTGAAATCTAAACACACAATCCTGCATGAAACCTCCTGAGATTTGGATATATATATGAAAAAGAGACAAGAATTACATGCCAATAAACTTATTAAACATGTATAATCTATATCTTCTAATCATATATGCTTTGTGATATAAGAAAAAAAATTAAACTTACTTGCCCAACTATACTCCTATTGATTCACCTGAATCATTCAAGCTAGACAGGGTTCAGATATAGAAGTTGAGAGAAAAGCCAGCAACATCAATGGCCATAAGACAATTCTTAATCCACACATTTGAGACCATTACACCATTTGGCCTCCAAAGCTTCTTTATTTCAACAATCAAAAGATTACAATAGTATTACAATAGCAAGCCCTTCAATCCAACTCTAACTAGCTT
>LPNX010775898.1:34918-58429 GCA_001517045.1 Pseudotsuga menziesii
ATTTTTAACTGAAAAAAGGATTGAATCCAGTCCATTTTTTTCTCTTCTTTTATGGGCAAACGACGGGGATTGAACCCACGTGTGGTGGATTCACAATCCACTTCCTTGTCCACTTGGCTACGTCCGCCTCGTAAAAACAAACAAATTTGATCTATCTATGGTTCTTCCATGATAGATCCGTCCCGACAACGAGCTAAAGTTTGTCTGTTGGTCGGCGACCTCTGACAGGGAATCAAAGCAGGATCGAAGACTATGGCTTATTACAAAGTGAATTCCATGAAATGTTACTGTAATGTCTATTGATAATATTTTGTATTAATCAAGTATGCGAGAAAGAATGTGATTGGGTCCCGAACTACCCAATTTAAGATCTAAGTCTATACTCATATTATAGAATGAATATGTTGATGATCTTTATCCAGCATCCATGACTGAATGGTTAAAGTGCCCAACTCATAATTGGAGAACTCGCAGGTTCAATTCCTACTTCAGGTTTGAATAGAAGCAAGAATAATTGCAAAGGAAATACCTTATGTTCTTACTGTGGAAGGGGGATTTCATCCAGAAATATCATGTATGAGAAAAACAATTGATGAGATGCCTCTTATTATGAAGAAACATAACATTAATGTACCTACTAGTGCAAGGAAGGCTGACCATATAGAATAAACTGAAGAACATGAAGAGACGTGCCATGCATTAAAGGCTAGTTGTTCAATAGCACATGCCTTCCTAATCTGGAGCTTCCAATCATATGGTTTCATCTAGAGAATCATTCTCTTCCTTGCAATATTTTGATATTCCTAGTATTCATATGGGTAACAACAGTCAAATTCAAGCCAAAGGGAAGGGTTCTATCAAGCTTGAACATGGAAAGTTCAAAGATGTGCTTTATGTTCCATCCTTAGCTACAAATATGTTATATGTATACCAAAATGACTCATACTGGCTCTCCAAAGCGAGTGAAATTTGGTCCTAACCTAGTGGAGATCACATATATCTCTACTAAGAACATCATAGCAAAGGATGCTGCAAATCATGCCTCCAAGGCATATGAGTTCTCATGCTTCATGCCATTTTCAGAACCAGTGCACTCTCAGCTGCCACTTGGAAGGGAAGGTAAAAACATTCCATCTACTTCTTTTGTAGCTTCCACTTGTATTGCAGAACCAGTTGTACCCGTTTATGAGATTGAGATTCAGGGTGATTTAGATCCAGATCCAAACCCTACTCCCAAGCAGGAAGATAGGAAGATGACTTGAAATCCATCTGACAAATAGGAGAAAAAGACCCTTGCGCTATGTCATGCAATATCACCTCCTTCAGAGAGATGCAACAAAATACCTATGATATGCTACATGGAAAGGTATAATTAGCTACATTGCTTTCAGATGAATAGAGTGGATCATACACCTCTTCATCCAAAAAGAGGTAAAGGTTACATTCCTCCTTCCTTCCATCATCATTTTGGGAGAATATGGAGAAGACTACATACCAGGACCTACGATACCTGTACACATAACATCATGCATGCTTCTTTGCTACATCACAGAGATGAAGGTTGCAGCAACATATTTTCAAGTTTTTTAAACTTGAATCCTTATTCTATCTGCTTAGTTAGAGGGTTTTTTTTTCCCATGTGGTTTTTTCCCCAGCTCCTTGTATTGACCAGTTACTTTAGTTGCTGTAATGGGTGACTTATGGTCTTAGTTACATGGGCCCACAAATTTTCCAAGTTATCATTGAGGGGGCTGTTCGGATTATAATCCTCGCTTGTCCAATTTGGTTAATTATGTCTAAATCAGGTGTCCTTTCAATCTATTTTTAGTCAGTAGCACCATTGGGTCCACTTGGCCTAATTGGGGCACATGTACCAGTTACTAAAGTGAGGGGAACACTAATTGAGTCCAACTGCAACTTATTGCACTTGCATGCATCATTTTAGGAACCTCCTAGATTAATCCCTACAAATTAGGAGCCATTGGGAGTGCCGCCACCAACCTCCATTAGTTGAGTTCTATTGGTGACTAGTCAAGCTCACTTAGGATTCATTTACATTCAGTTCTAGTATGTTAAATGCAGTTCTACTCAGTTAGTACTAGGTTTGCATGGTTTCATGCTGGTGAGGCACATTTACTCACCTACCTCAGTCAGTTAGACTAATTAACACTGAATTAGAAAATTGAGTTTGCATTTTGAACTCCAATAATGATTTACACAAGGTCAGTTAACCATTAAGTTAAGTAGAGTCAAAACAATTCGAATTTCCTCTCATGGATTCTAATTGCATGAGGATATTTAGTCATTGTACTTCATTGTAATAAATTATCTAATTAATTTTTCTTAATGAAAGCATTCACAATTGCAAGTCATTTTTTCACTGTTTCATTCTTCAATTTCTAAGTAAAATTGTGTGATCTATATTGTGAGTTGTGTTTAGGTCCATAGATCTATCTGCTCAATTTATATGGTATCAGAGGCTCAAAAGGACAAGGAACTTCTCATATTACAGATTCATAATTGGATCAAAACAAATTTTGAGCAAAATTGCTCCTTCCGGTACCGCACTAGAAGCAAAGAATTTACCACTTAATATCCCAAGTAAAGGAATTGTTGATGAAGCTTGCTTGATCAACTATGATGGGTGTGAATAAAATTCCAAAAGTTCAGGCTGTCGACCTTACTTTGTCTATTTAATTGTGTGATTTACAAGTTTATGAGTCTCCTTCACTGCATTCACTACAACAACTCAGTCTCCTTCCCTGCATTCGAAATGGCCCCCTTCCAATGAAGCTTCTCTCTCCTTTCAACTACCACTAGTGGAAGGAAGACATGGAGATGTAGCTTCGCTCCAAAAGAATCTTCACACTCATAATGGAGACAGAGGTAGAGCCAATTGATTATGTTGACAAAAAAGGTACTGGAATAGGCTTGATGAAGTATATGGATGCTTGTGCCTCTCACTCTCTCAATATATTATCTTCCACATCAATGGATTGAAGACTCCCAATGAGGTTTGAGATAATATTTCTTCCTTATTTTATAAGAAAGATGAATTGAGGATCTATCAGCTAGAGAATGATCTGATTTCTCTTCATCCGGCCAAATTTGAAACACTAAATGACTTCTTCACCAAATTCAATCATTTAGAGTTCTAATTGAAGTTGTGCAAGGTTGAGAAGGTAGATAATAAACCTTTCCATTCTCCCAAAACTTGGTGCAGACTACTCAGTCTTTGTATCAACCTTTCATTCATTGAAGCTCACTAATTGAATTTGAAGGATGCCTACTCTTAATTCCTTCATTGAATCTCTCACCCAGGAGCATGTGAAGTTGATCCAAATTGGGATCGTTCGATCTTTCAAATATCAAGCACTGGTTGCTAGAGGACCTAAGGTAGAGAATGATAAAGGGAAGAAAAAGGACGAGTCTCATGTGGAGAAAGAGCAGTCAAATAACCCTTCAGGTTCTAAGAGAAGCAAGAAGAATGGAAAAGGAAAGACCCTATGTTCTTACTATGGAAGGGGCTTTCATCCACAAATATCCTATATGAGAAGAACAATTGATGAGATGTCTCTTCTTCTGAAGAAACATAACATTAATGTACCTACTAGTGCAAGGAAGGCTGACCATATAGAAGAACCTAAAGAACATGAAGAGACATGCCATGCATTGAAGGATATTTGTTTAACAACACTGTGGAAATTGAACCTAGGTGTTAGAACAATTACACTCACAAAAATTGCCAATTACACATGCAAATTACACACAAAGGAGACTGAATATGGAGCAGAACACTAATCTGTATTGAATAAGTGTACAATATCCAAACCTATGAAGTCATAGTCTACCACAATAAATAATTACATGAGAGATTCAAATGCATAAGGATGCCATTTTAATTTGGTCAAAAGTAGGCTTACTAAATCTAAGCAAATCCCCCATAGGTGCATAAAGCAGTTTCCAAATTTGTCTATGAGCTCACAAATTGGAAAAATAAATTAGGGAAGCTAATAGATGATGGAAGGACAACTCATAAATGCTTTTCTTAGGAGAAAAGAGTGGAGGATGATGAGGACAAAAAACAAGTTAACTTCACCTAGTCAAACTTTCCCAATTGCCTTAAAACTCAGCAAAAGCAGGCAATAAAGCAGAAAAAACAGACATGCGCTAGGAAGGACATGAATAAAAACATATTTGATTCCAAGTGGTTTCTCAAGCACTCCATGACTCAATTTTAGCAAGTTTGACCACTTTTTACATGTGGAGGACAACTTGGATAAGGTGGAATATGGAAACTACGCAAATAAGACAAAAATGACTTAATTAATGTCTAAGGTAGCTAAATATGGGTTGATTATTCTAACACCCCCCTTAAGCCTGACTTATGAGTAAAATATAAAAAAATTATAGGGCCTAGAAACAAGGCTTAGTCACCCTTTACATACTGCATGTCCATTTAGCCAAGGAAAGAGGCAAAAACCCAGTGGGAAAAATCCTCCCTTAAACATGGACAGTAAACAAAATTTGAAAATCTTGTCATCACTCATGGTTCTCAGCATGATTAGCAATCCCAACAGTGATTTGATATTGCTGAATGTCTTCTCACAAAAAACTTTGGTGAAGATATCTGCTGCTTGTTCTAAAGATGAACAGTAGATTAGGTGAATGGTGCCATCATGCACAAGCTGTCTGATGTAGTGCATATGGATCTCAATGTGTTTCGTTCTCTGCCTATGAAATGGATGATTGTAGATTCGAATGGTACTCTGATTATCACAATGGATAGTAGTTGAGTATTCTGATTCGAAGCCACACTCACCAAGTAACCCCTGCAACCATAAACATTGAGTTGCTGTATTTACAACCCCTCTGTACTCTACTTCTGTACATGAGAGTGCAATGGCACTCTGTTTCTTGCTTGGCTAGCTGATTGGTCCTTCAGCAAGCATGAACACATATCCTGATGTTGAATTTCGATCTATGTTGTCACCTACCCAATCACTATCAGTAAACCCAATCAAATCAAGATCAGATTTAGCTTTATAGAAGATCCCATGAGTCCTTGTTCCCTGAACAAAGTTAAGGATCCTTTTGGTTACTCTCCAATGGATCTCATGAGGCGGATCGATGTATCTTGAAGCCACACTTACTGCATAAGAAATATCAGGTCAATTATGTGTAAGGTACAACAAACACCTAATCAGTTGCCTATACAGTGTATTGTTTACCATAGGTGAAGAATCTGCTTCTTCAAGCTTAACTTCTGAAAGGAAGGGGGTCTTGCTTGGCTTGCAATCCTTCATGTTGAATTTGTTCAAAAAATCCAAGGCATACTTGTACTGATGTACTTTTATTCCATTTTTGGTTTGAGCAATCTCAAGACCCAAGAACTGGCTCAATAACCCCAAGTCGGTCATTGAAAATGCATGGTTCATTGCATCCTTCAAGGAGGCAATTTCATCCTTTGAGCTTCCTGTAATGAGAAGTTCATAAACATACAAGACAATAATCATTAAAGAACCATGAATCAGCTTCAAATAGACATTAGGATCTGACTTGCATTGAACAAAATTCAATGATAGCAGAAAGCTATCAATCTTGGCATACCAAGCCCTGGGGGCTCGCTTAAGCCCATACAATGATTTCTTTAGCCTGCACACAAGAGATGGATTAGTAGCAAATAATTGATTCTGCTGCATGTAAATCTCTTCAGTAAGATCTCCATTCAGGAAAGAACACTTCACATCCATGTGATGTACCTCCCACTGCTTCGAAGCTGCAATGGCTAAGGCTAGCCTGATGGAGTCCATCTTTGCCACTGGTGAAAAGGTCTCATTGTAGTCTATGCCATGTACTTGTGAGTAGACCTTGGCTAACAATATTGCCTTATATTTCAAAGGTGAACCATCAGCAGCAAACTTGGTTTTGTAAACCCACTTACACTGAACTAGCTTCCTCCCTGGGGAAAGATCAACCAACTCCCAAGTGTTGTTCTTCTGGAGTGAGATAAACTCTTCTTTCATGGCTGTTTGCCATCTTGGATCATTTGCTGCATCTTCATATGTTTGTGGGTATGATTCAGCCATCAACTAGCATTTATCTACAAACAAAGGATCTTTCATACACAGAGCACTCTCAAACTGAGATCTAGTCCTCCTAGGATCATTAGGATTTCCAGCTAGATCTCCAGCTGCATGAATGGTCTTTGATGCCCATTTTGGTCTTGTGGGACTGTTAGGATCTGCAATTAAATCATCATTATCAGACATATTAGAATCAGCAAGCTCAACTATCTCTTCACTTACATTCAATGGTTCTTGTGGTGAAGAGGATTCTCCAACTTCCACTGCTGCTAGAGGCTCTTCTTGGAACTGAACACTCCTTTCAATGAAGGCTTTGTTTGTGCTCAAATTGATCAGCTTGTACCCTTTTGAATCTTCAGAGTACCCAACAAATAGACACTCTTGGCTTTGGGGCTGCAAAGCCTTCCCCTTTTCTGTTGGAATTCTAGCCCAAGCCCTTGAGCCAAAAATCTTGAAATGGGTCAGATCTGGCTTGTGCCCACTCCATGCTTCGAAAGGAGTCATACCATCAATTTTTTTATGTGGCACCCTATTTTGGATATAGGCTGCACATTTTATAGCTTCGGCCCAAAAATTTGGTAGCAAAGTCTTAGCCTCTATCATGCAGGTTGCCATCTCTTTCAGTGATCTGTTCTTCCTCTCAGCAATACCATTTTGCTATGGTGTGTAAGGGATAGAATGTTGCATCTGAATACCTGCAACTGCACAATATTGAATTAACTCAGACTTAACATACTTACCACCATTTTTAGATCTAAGGACCTTGAGTTTCCTCCCATACTGGTTTTCAACCAAAGCCTTAAAGACTTTGAAGAGGCCAAAAACTCCAGACTTGTGTTTCAGGAAGTAAACCCAGCAGTACCTGGAAAAGTCATATATGAATGTCAATGCATATTTGTCTTGAATCATTGACATATGAGGAAATGGGCCAGCAACATCACTGTGGATCAACTCAAGAGGTGCATAGGTTCTCTCATGACTAGCTTTCTCAAATTTATGCTCTGGGTGTTTTGCTAAGATGCAACCTTGACAGACTCCTTTGGAAAACTTAATCTTTGGTAACCCTATGACCATTTATTTTATTTTTCACTAAGATCAGAAAGATACTTATAGTTAAGGTGGCCAAATCTTTCATGCCAAATCTTTCTTGCCTCATTAGCATGAATCAGAAGAGCAGAGGGGTTTGAGTAAGGTAGGAAGTGTGAGAACATGTATACCTTCGAAGTGTGATTTGCAACTCCTTTTGCAATGACTTTACAACTTGAGATCTCTATGATCTCAACTTCATCAAGGGAGAATATGACCTTCCTTGGAGACCCTGTGTCGGTCATATGATACACTGATAAGAGGTAAGAGGCAAGACCTAGAACATACAATACATTGTTGAACTTACCATGGTCAAGATCAATCCTCCCTTTGCCCAAACTTTCAGTGAAAGAGTCATCTCCCAGTACTATTGGTGGACCTTTCGACATGTCAAGTGAGGTGAATGCCTCCTTGGTCGAAACCATATGTCTTGGAGCTCCAAAATCAATGATGAAACTAGGTGAGCTTGTTGTGCCAGCAACCAATGCATGACTCTCTCTCTGTCTTCTGAATTTGATCCTCCTTCCCTGTTCTTTGAGCTATTAGGGAGGGAGATGTCATTCTTCTCCAGGAGTTGGGTCAGCATGTCAATTTGCTTCTTCATGCAGGAGCTTTTAGGATGATTTCCCTTACTGCAGTATGCGCACTTGCTCATTTCTCCTTTGTTCTTCTTCTTCTGGGGGTTCTTCTTGGAACCTTGGGGCTCCTCTGGAGAATTGTTCTTGTCTCTTTTTTGATAAGGTGGCTTCTTAGATTTCTTCTTGCCTTTTGAATCCACCCTTGAATCTCCAGCAACCAAATCTTGGTATTTGGAAGGTTTGATGGTGCCCATCATCACCAATTTATCTTGTTCTTGTGTGAGAGATTCCCTAAAATATGCAAGGCTAGGAATTTTCCAGGATCAAGCTGTCAACTTTGTGGCATGGAAGGTCGAGACAAACACTAAATAGTCAGGGCCAAGCTTCAAGAGTATGGCCAAAACTAGTTGCTCATCCTTCTTTTCGATTCCACACTATTTTAGCTACAAAACAAGGGCTTTGAACTTGGAAAAGTAGAGTTGCAAGGATTCAAAGCTGTTCGGACTCAGGGAGATCAACTCATTTTCAATTTGATGTCCCCTCATCTCATCTGTCTTACCAAAAATCTCAACAAGATTCTCCCATACTTCATTTGGTGATGTTAATCCATCAAGATGGAAAAGGAGGTCTCTGGATATGCTAAGACACAGGAGACCATAGGCCTCATCCCTCCTATTGTGCCATTTAATTTTCTCTGTAGTTGCATTGGGCTCTGCTTCTGTTGCCATAGTCACTTTGTAGAGGCCTTTTGCTCTGAACAGTATCTCCATCTCTTATTGTTGGCTCATAATCTTCAACGGTGTGAGAATGATGCATATTCTTATTTGACTTCCTGTTGAAGGAGCCTCTGAATCTGGGACAATATTTGGAGTAATATCCCTTCTCATCACAAGTGTAGAATCGAATGTTGGAGGGATATTTTTTGAACTTATTTTTTCTTTTCTGATAATGGACCTTCCTCTTATTATGATGGTGGTTCTCCTTCTTTCTTCTGGTGTGGACCGTGACATATTTATATTCAACTACTACCATTTTCTCATCTCTTGTTATCATCCAATATTATTTGTGTGTGTATTCCTCCAAGAGTCTACTGAAAGAGATCAACCTCCTTCTTGCACATATTCCTTGAATGAATGAATCTCGTGATCTAGGGAGAACATTAAAGGTGGTCATAACAATCTCTTCTTCATCTACATTATCTTTGGATTCTTCAAGTTGTTCCTTGATTTGAGAATCCCTTGTGAATTAGGACTTCATGGTCTCTGAGTTATGTATCTTAATATTATTTAGTTGGTTCCTCAATGGCATATTCTGATTGATGTTCTTTCCTTCAAAAAACTTCATCAAAGCATCGAATACTTGATTAGGTATCTTCAAGGATGATACGTGAGGGATGAGGTGATCCTAGTAGAATATACAATGACCCTATTAGACTTAACCAATCTCTTCTTATGAATATCCTTATCCTCATCTCCATCTAGCTCTAGAATTTCCTTAATGATATAATGATACAAGTCATTTTCTTCAAGAATCAAGGAGATCCTATACTTCCATGTTCATAAGTTATCAACTCCCCCAAGATTATCATCGATTTGGGTGTGATGAGTTATTTTGAAATGAGAACCTCAAATGGAAATAACAGATATTTAGATATTTTCTTGATGATTCGTGGAGAGAATACCTTGAACTAGGAAGCCCTACTTTTCGTTGCTACATAATTCCTTCTTTCAAAGAGGCTCTGATACCATGTTGGTTTTTCTAGTCTTATTCAAATTGATTATGATATTTATATGAAAGAATAACAAGAAAAAAAATTATCCAAGATTCATAAGATAGAAAAGATACACAAGACATAAATATTTTCCTCTGGGAATCCATAAAGGAGAAAAACCTGCAAACTTCCTTGAAATAGTTCCATCACTAAGACAATATCACAAGATGTAAAACCCCTAGTATAAGAAGTCTTCTGCAACTTTCTCTCCCTCTTTCTCTCTCTCCTCCTTGATATTATCTCTCTCCTGATGAGAAATCAAGTGAGTGAGTGTGTGTATAAATGAGGGAGGGACATTACCTATTTATATCATTCATGTGGCTGAACTTACAATTTGATTGGGTCAACTTCTCCTAAAGGGGCCTAAAAATACATTTTATTATATTTGACTTGGGGACTACTACCTTGACTTACAACAGAGGGTTTAACTCAATGACCATAGACAATAATGACATCCCGAAAGGAGGAAAACACATATCCGATGTGGTAAAACAATATACATCAGAATATCTTTCAAAGTTACAATTACAACAACAAATACAACCATTAATTAACATTATTTATTCTTATACAATATCACTTCAGTATGACACCATTAAAGAATGTCATGAAGAGTCAATATTGTAATGTTTTAAGTATAGTTGATCCATTTTAGATCATCTCTTAAAATATGTATGGTCCTAGCCATGTCGTTTCTAATTTCATTGGTTTCCATTTATATTGTCGTCATTCAATACAACTAGGTCTCCCACTGAAATTCCTTTGGTTTTGATGTTTCTATGATGCCATGCTTTTTTATTGCTTCCTATACTTCTTGATGGTGTGTAGTTATTAGCCTCTATTTATCTAATTTATGTAACATGTATATCCTATCTTGTTTTTCTTGAACAACATCCAAATGAAATACTTGTGCAATTATTGGTGTTTGTTGTTTAAAAATGCAAGGGAGTGACTGCTTCTTTATCCATAGACTAATTTAAATGTTTTTTGTCATATCAAGATTTAGTATGGTCTCCTATAAGCCCATACAAAAAATAGAATATTGTGATCCCATTCATGTTTTTTTATGTTGCAAATTTTTTAGTAGTCATTTGGTAATGTTGTGTTGAATAATTCTATAGAATCATTAGACTAGAGATGGTATGTTCAACATTTGTGATCATCAATCACGAATTATTTTAGTAGCACTAATATAGTATTTCCAATGAAGTGTGTTCCTCTATCACTGATTAATGTAAGGTGGATACAAATATTGTAATTATTGTTTTATATATGATTTTTTTGCTACCTCACTAGTACAAACTTCGACTAGTTTAGCTTTTTCCCATTTGGTAACATATTTTCCTACAGTGATAATATATCTCGCACCCCTTCATTAAGTAAGTATTGGAAATGGTATAAAGAAGTTAATGGTGGCCCAAATTTCAAACTTAATTATTGGATTAAATGAAATCGATGGAATCTCATTTTGTCTTAGAGGCCAACCAAATATATGGAATTTGTCACATTTACTAATGAAAGTTTTTCAACCTTTTTTAAGCGTTAGACAACATAGACCAACCTATAGAATATTTTTAAAATTTGTATCAACTTGTAAATGTACTCTGCCTATATTGAGTGAATTTCATCAATAATAGATTCCCTTTCATGGTTGAGGATGCATTGACGCAGAATATCATATTGCTCTAGACCATGTAGGAAATCATTAATTAATAAGCATGGGGAAACTTTCATGCATAAGATATTTGTCCTCTTCACAAATATTCCTTATCGTTCTTTTAGGTCTTTCATGAATTGTTATACATTGGTTATTTTTGTGAATACTTATTTGACCCTAAAGAGATGTGCATCAGGTAATTTGTAATTTATTCTAATGCGGTCTTCTCATGTTTCTACCCTAGACAAGTCGTACGATCCGACATTAATCTTTACTAGTCGAACTATGATTTTGAATTGAAATTATTGGAATAATATATCTAATGCGGTCTTCTCATGTTTCTATCCTAGACAAGTCGTACGATCCGACATTAATCTTTACTAGTCGAACTATGATTTTGAATTCAAATTATTGGAATAATATAAACCATGTAAATATTATTCCACGGTGTAAGGGTTTGTTTATCAAGTTTTTTATATCTTGATTCTCTTTGAATAAAACAAAAGGGTTAGCCAATAAATAATGACGAAATTTCTTGAGAGAAGAAATTATACCATGTCTTTTACATTATGTGGTCGAGTAGTTTCATTATGATTTATTTAAATTTTGAGTGATGTATCAAAAGTTGGATAGTTCATCCCATCATCAACTAGCTACATCAATATCACATCAGCCACAATGGCCAATGCATCGATGTCTACATGGAATTTATTAGACAAATTCGGGAAGTGTAGTATAGGTGTTTTGACTAACTTTATTTTTAGTAGCTTAATGAATTCTTTACATTCCTACATCCATTTAAATTCAGCATTCCCTCCTAGCAGCTCATCCGAGGGAATGTGATGCATGAGTGGTTGAAGATAAATTTTTGATGAGACCCTATGTTTCCTGATAATAACATAACTTGTTTTGGATTTACAAGAGGTTCTAAGTCAATAATGACATTTATTTTGGATAGGTTTTTGTTTTTCCTCGCAAAATGCATGTCGTAAAAGGATTCCAATAGGTCTAGCAACAATACATTCCTTTCAATTTAAGTATATCTTTATATTTCTACATCTTTCTAGAATTAGGTGAATCCATTTGATATGGTCTCTTGGTATATACAATTTAGTCGTAAAAGTAAAAATGCATAGTTATGTATAGGTACTCATACAATGCTTTGATAGTTATTCTAGAAAAGGTAGCAGGTTGATTCTTTAGGCTAAAGGGCATGAATTTGTAAGCAATTGATTGAAATTCATAGACAACGTTTGTTTTGGCTTGGTATTACTTATTACAAATAAAATATTCGTATGGTTTTGGGTGTACCACACCGAACAAGATGACACCGAAAATTACTACCATTGTCAAGTATGATTCATAAATTAACGGAGTCTAACAACTAAGAATAGAGTTCGTACTTCAATCAGATGTTCGAAAAATACCACTATTGAGCTCACAATTAAATGCTTGTTCTTACAATTTTCCTTCAACCAAAAACATATTTCCAAGCATAAAATATATTAAATGCTAGCATTTGAACTATAATAATCCATTTAAACATGTATAAATAAACTATAAAGATGGATACAAATATAAATAACCACACATGGAATTTGGACGAGAAATGGATATTTGTATTAATGTGAAAATAGGGATACAATGCGACCACCTCTGTCGGCACCTCATCGGAATCGAGAAACCGAGTTCTTCCACCTGGGACTCCATCACTTCAATCCTCCATTTCAAGCCAAGATCACAAAGACAACAGAGTGGTTAGGAGATGAACATAAATAGATCTATCAACAAGGACAAAGGGATGCAGACTCAAGCATATGAGAAAGGGGAAATTTTTTTATATAGTTTCCTTACTCTAAAAGTTTCTTCTCTTCTAATGCTTCACAATGGCTCAATATATAACCCTCAAATGGGAAACAAAGGGTAAAATTAGAACCTTTCCAAGAATATGGAAGGCTAAGGATTAAGCTATTCGTTACTTGATAAGGAAAAATCCAAATATTTTTTGTTTTCTAGCACAAAACATGATGTACGGGGGTTGTAATGGTGAAATTTGTGTATACACAAGTTATATAACTTATAACCCTCATGTATATTCAAAAATTTATTTTTTAGTTTTAAACTAAAGAATCAGGGCTATAGCAAGTAAGGGGGGTATAGTCAGTATGCATATGTACAAGGGAAGGCCATCAAGGCATGACACATAATGTGTGGAAAATCATGCTATAACGTATTACCCCTAATGTGTGAGGCTAGAGGGGTACATGATGGCTTAAATGCATTATAATAGTCCTAGGAGTGGAGTAGTGAAGATACAGGTGGAAGAACTAGACAGTCGCCAGTATAATGGAATGATAACCCTGTATACATGACTATAGTTTTGGAGTACATATATTAGTCTTGGATACATATAAGTACAATGGACATGAATATAAATAATAAGCATATGTCAAAAGTGGTCACAACCATGTACAATACACAATGGAGTCTTGTCTCCATAGTGAATGAGGAGTTTTTTACATAACAAGGTGCAATGCTCTCATATGAGAACCAAAATTCCATAGGTACTATCATGATCAAGGTAGTAGCATATATGGAATGCCACCATACTCTGAGGTCTTCTACACAAACCCTCAATGGTGCATGTATCATCACATGAATTGAGGTGTTGAGGCTGAGCATGATGAAACATCATCTAATTACCGTCCATTGATGTATACCGTTAATAGACACAAGAAAACCCACCAATGATGAAAATGGGTGTCAAGGCATTGAGTGCATTAAACAAGTGAGAATATAGGTGTTGAGGTCGAACACTTGAAGAATACATCAATTAGTGGACATTGATGTATTCCCAAATTTGTTGATAGTGATAGTACCTGCCACTAATGAATGCAAGTCTCAAGGCACCTAACTAACTCTAAATCCCAATTCCAGAATAAATAAACTCAATTCGATGAAATGGAATGGAATCCATTGGAANGATAGTCCCTGCCACTAATGAATGCAAGTCTCAAGGCACCTAACTAACTCTAAATCCCAATTCCAGAATAAATAAACTCAATTCGATGAAATGGAATGGAATCCATTGGAAAGCGGGAATTAAGGAATCCACCATCAACCAACACAAAGTACAACAACAAGTCTATATAATTTGGAAGAACTCAGATGAATAATATGTACATGAATCAATAATTAGGTGTGTCTCTCACGCATACTAGGTGCAAGTAGAATGCGAAAGAGGCCCTCTAAATAGTAACCAATGGTGAAAACTACTAAAAGAGGGGAGTAAATCACCAATAGTATCTAATGGAATCCAATACACTGAACAAATCCCAATGTGTGAATATATTTTTTTTTCGTCGAACAAAAAAGAATCGACTCAATCAACAGCCAATCATGAGATGTCATATGTTGGGTGTTATAATGTCTTAATTAATTCACCTAATATTTAATTATCGACCGATTTTGGTAAACTTAGAGCTAACACAAAGTATATGCGAAGGTAGATGGGTTCCTAGGGTGTCTTGGAAATATTTTAACAAAGAAAAGATTGAAAGATATTTCAAAATGAAAAATCGAGTCAATCTCCTATAAATTCAACTATGAAGGTCATTACACAAAACATAGTACTAGACTAGAGCAGTATGAAGCTATACTACTCTAATTTATAGACAAATAATGAAAGGGAAAGATATAAACAAGTAAACTTTAAGAAAGTGAACTTCCTTTTTCTTAACTGTTCCACCTCTTAATTTAAGAATTAGAAAGCTTCATAAAAAACTTCAGAGATTAACTATACTATGCATTATAACAAAATTGTGACAACTGGAGGCACTTTTCCAAATTCAACAACTTAAGCTATACATATAATTAATAAATGTACATAATGGTAAAACTAAATTATCTAGTTTCACTCTCCTTGGTTGTTCTGTGGATATGCATTTACTATGATTGGAACTTGAGGAGTAGTGTCAAAATGGCTTTCAAAAGAAGTAAAGAAACTAAATGGAATCAAATCTAACTTCACTTCTACAAATATTTGCAAACTAAGGAAAGTCCAATTATAGGTGATAGTAAACATGCTGATTTATTCCATAAGCAACTAATTCTTAACTAAAAAGATATTATGAACAACTAATCTACTAAGAAACAAGTTTTTTTTTTTAAATTACTTTCATAAATAACCAATTCTTATATGAAACAAATGTAAGGGAAATCTAGCTTATAGACAAGTAACAGACCTTAATGAAATAAGCAAGTAGAAAACTTAATAAAGAAGACTTTAATAATAAGCAAGTAGAAAACTTAATAAAAATAGCTCCTTTGAAATCCTACTCTACAAATCTCTTCAGTAACCACACATCGAAAGAAACAAGTCCTACTACTATGACCAATTTACAAGGTGCTAGTGTACTTCTCTAGAGTTTTAACATGTCTAACCCTAAACTTTACATACACCAGGATAAATCAAGACAAACTAAAGATATAATTATCACATATTACGATATTATTGAAGAAGAAAATTAGAAACCAAAAGAAACAGAATCACAAAGCATAACTCAAAACATATTCAAGGTGAAAGGAGGTAAAAGATAGGAATAGAAATTAATAAATACTTAAAACAGTCTAAACTATAGTCCTAATGATAAACATAACCATTATCTAACTACCGCAGTCAAAACATATTCCAAAAGCTAAAGAAATAGAGCTTTAAACAGGCTTAAAACAAAACAAGAATATTGAAGGCTAAATGAAAGGCTGGATAGCAAATTGGAAGGTAGGTCTCAATGATAAGATAGACAGGCTATCTGAATGATAGTCTGTATAGAGAAAACACTATAAAATAACCTAAATGATCTAATTATCAGCTGATATTGTGCACATGAAACCAAAATGCATTAAAACAGTAAGTAAACCTACTTAGTGATCAAATTTGACAGCCGAATAACTTAAACTAACTCATAATTATAAAGACACCATCATCTATTACATTGTTAAATAGAATCAAATATAACTAAATAAATTTATGACAAAATGAAAATGAATAGAACTAAACCTACTGTAACTTAATCCTAAGATATCAAAGTAATCTACCCTATGTACTTGTCAACATAAGACTGAACAATAAGTTGAAAAGGATGGAATGGAAACAAAAGGAAACTATGGGTGCAACCAGCTATTTAATCTATGAAATGAAACTACATTACACTACTACATTTCGATCCAAAATCCGACGGAAAAATCCGACGGCGCGTGGATTTCTCTTTTTAAACTTACCAAAAATCACAAGGATACATTTTTTTTTTGTAAATGTGGCCACAAGCGTCGGTGAAGCGATGGCTATTCTCATAACTGTCGGTTAAGAGACGGCGCGTTGGTAAGCGTTGCTTAAGCGACGACAACTTCCCAAAATAGCCAATTTTTTTATTATACCTCCATTTTAGTCATCGCTTAAGCAATGGCAACTTCCTAAAATAGCCATTTTTTTTATTATACATCCATTTTAGTACCCAAATAGGGAGGGAATTTATGTGTCAGCCCTACTAAAACAAGGTTTTTATGAATTGAAAGTAGCGGAGACATATCAGGTAAACACGGTAGGAGCACAGGCCATAGAGACATGGATGGCGCAGTAGCAAAGTGGTTAACCCCGTTTGGAACCACCAACAAAGGAAATGGAAACTAAGGCAGAGGAGGAATCGGCAGAGCTAGCAGCGTGGCAAAGTTCTGGATGGCGCAGTAGCAAAGTGGTTAACCCCGTTTGGAACCACCAGCAAAGGAAATGGAAAATAAGGCAGAGGAGGAACCGGCAGAGCTAGCAGTGTGGCAAAGTTCTGAGTTCCCTTAAGCAAGCACCTAAAGTTTTTAGGTAAAAGTGAAATTGATGAAGAATTAGACACTATTCGATGAAGTTATAGGATCCTTTTGCAGTTTTAGAATTTTTGCAAGGTTTTAGGGCAGGTTTTTTTGAGGTTTTTGTGAAGATGGAAGCTTCATGCTTTTCAATGGCGACTACCCAAGTGATGCCTTCATTAGAAGAAAAAACAGTAACAGCTTTAGGAGGAGGTTCAGCATGTCTGAAGGCTCCTTGTTCAAGGCTTCCTATGATGGCCTTGCCAATGGCTGCCCTTTTTCATTCAGGGATATCCCATGCCCGCCATGGGATTTCTTGTTTGACCCCTATTTTGGGCAGGAGGCGAGTCCTAAGAATTAGATCATTGGCACAGGATTCACCAGTGGCGGCAGAAGTGGTAGAGGAGGCACATGATATTCCTTTGGTGCAAGCAGAAGAATAAGTGGAGGAGCCCCCCCTGCATCAGGAGTTTCAGAAGGAAAAGAATCAGAAGAGCAATTAGGAGGAATTCAAGTAGTTCAGGAGGAAGAATCAGATGTAGCAATTGGTACAGAGAGCAAAGCAGATCAAGAGACAGTTGAAGACCAGGACTATCCTCCTCTTCCTAAGGGCACTAAACTATATGTGGGTAATATCCCCTTTGACGTTGACAGTGAAGGGCTTGCCAAAATGTTCGATGAGAGTGGGGTTGTCGAGATGGTAGAGGTATTATCCAGTTACCTTTTCATTATTACAAATTCGGGTTTTGGAATGTATGTGCCTTTGTGTGTGTCTATCAAGTGTTTTGATGCCGAATTTGAGTTGGCGAATATCAGGGCTCGAAAATAACACAATGCTTATTAGACATCTTTGTTTTTACTATGCTTTGGGAGGTCTAGACTAACCACCTGTGAATTTTCAAGCAGCTTATGATTTTCTTACAATCGTCAAGAGAGAGTACATGGATTAGAAAACCAGGCTAGGCAGACTATGAATTAGCCCTTTTTATTGGTCCACCTATGACATCAGAGTCACTCTTCTGTGTAAATGAAATTATTTTTTCCAAAATTGATTCTTAGAATTAAGAATATGAACATCTCCCACACAAAGACTTTGCTATGCTTGCTTAGCGAATTAACCCCTAAATGCAACCACCTACAGCTTCATTGCTTATGTTGTGTGTTAAAATCAAATTTCTCATTTCAATTGGAAATCATGACAACCTAACCCTTTGACAATTTTTTCAAAATAAACACCGTTCTCATTAGGCATCAATATTTTATCAGTGCTTTGGGGGTCTACTCTAGTCACATCTAACTTTTCAATCATCATGGTCTAGCTGCTGATGATTTTTCTCGTAACAAATCTCTTTGCGTATGAAGGAGACAAAATACTAGGATTAGAAAAACCACGTTAGGAAGACTTGGTGAATTAGTCCTTCATTGATTTGCCTAAGGCATTAGAGTCATTTCTCTGTATAAATGAAATCATTTATTTTCAAAATCTGTTGTTCATAGTTAGAAGATGAACATCCCCACACAAATTCTTAGGCAATCCTTGCTTAGTGAATTAGGCCTGAAATGCATTTACCTATTGTTTGTTTCAGAGCCTTTGTTGTGTGTGTAAATGAAATTTCTCGGTTCAATTGGAAATCATGACAATCGCCTCGCAAATTTCTCAAAATAACCCTATGCTTATTAGGCATATACATTCTCATCATGCCTTTTGGAGGTCCACATTGGCCACTTGTGAATTTTCAATTATCATGGTGAATTTTCAATTATAATTGAAATAACACTAAATATCGGATCCGATGCAATTTGGTCTCAAAATTGAAGCTATCTTTGGGATCACAATCAAATAAAATTTATCCAAGAACCATATCAACAAATAGTCCCAAGGAAGATTGACCTAGGATGGATTGATTTGTCTACAAAGAGCCAATACTATTCAAATGTTCGAATGTAATTCTATTGGGTTTCTTGAAACACTAGTGGGTGAAAGCATTTCAAGGGAAGATGATTTGAAATGTCCCTATTCTAGTATATAACCATATTAAAAATTAATTAATATTATTGTTACAGGTAGCTAGGGTCATGACTCTTCATCGTCACTATGCCTTTTTAAAGCTATATAAGCCCAAGCCATTTATTCATGCAGTGTAATCATTATTTATTCTGTTATATTTGTAGTCTGTACTCTGGCTTTTAAAAATACTTTTGACTCTATTGGGTCAATTGATGTCCCTTTGTTGACAACTTGTACTTCCATTTTTGTTGTTTTCCACTTTCTGTTAACAAGGCTTTGTTTTCCTTATTATCTTTCTCTATGTTGGGATACCTGATTGTTTTGAGTGTGACAACCTCTGGTGCTTCCTCTGTATTTGTTTTTCAAGTTTAAGATGAAGATACCCAATGTTTCAATCCATGTCAAACCTAGAATTATATGAACGTCTTCTGACATAGATGTAATTTTGAAGTGGGCTGGGAAAACATCATCACTATTTGTCACTTGTAAATTCTTGATTTCATAGCATTTTACACTCCACATTATCTTTTCAATTATAATTGGCTCAGAAGTTAGTAATTGATTGGCCAACTTAGCTTTAATGTAATTTTTGGTTTCACAAGGACTAATAGCAACTGTAATATTTTTTCCTTCAATAGCCCCTTTTATTTAAAATAAGGCATAAATAATTTTTTTGAAGTGTTGGAAACCTTCCTTCCTCTTTTAAGCTGTATAATAATAATAAAATAAATCAGCATCGATCCATCTTAACCCCCGACCTTTTAAGCTTCAAGCGGTTTGTGCCTTCATTTCTTTTTGATCCCTTTGTGTGCTTAATATATTCAGTGTTAAGATGGATCTATGCTTGTAGAATGCAAATAAAACTATACCTATGTGAGCCCTTACTTCTAGGCACTTGGACACATCAACTCATGCAATGGAATGGCTTAATATGCTTGGGATCTATTAACCATGATCGAAGTTTGAGGGCGTGTTCTAAATTGATGAATGGTTATCAATTATGGATATTTTTATTTTATTATTTGTAGCATTATAATATTTGTGCAAGTGCAGATCTGTGCGTGTATAATGTGCATGTGTTCGTGTAATGGCACACCTTCCCTTTTGTTCTTGTACCAAAAATTGGTCCCTTGTTATCATACTTCTTTGTTCCTTGTATCTCTTGTAGCTTTCATACATATAGCCACAGTTTGGTATTGATTTGGGTGATATGAGTGTGGATGATGTCAATTTTTCTGTAACATGGAACCATTCCAGGTACAAAAATGGGTTTTACTTACAAGGAGCCTGGATCTTACTATCTTAGAAGGTTTTTGTCACATGTCTAAAGTTTTTGCTGCCCTCATTTCCTAATTATTATCTATTCGCTTCGTTTAGAGAAACCCTAATTCTATCCTAATAATTGCATGTTCCTTGTATTCCTTCTTCATTGACTGATGAAACAAGAATATGAAACTTGGTACTTTGAGAATGGTTTGCCACATCAACTGCTTTGTATGTTTTCTTTGTTTCTGCAAAATTTGCATATGATAGAGGAAGGAAGAAAGGAAATGGGGAATTGATTTATACAAGCCCATACTTGAGTTGATTTTGGGTCAGCAGATAACATTCTTCTCACTTGCCGAGTCTTGATGCTTGGAGCCTTTGTGGGCTGTTGTTTTTAAACCTCAAGATGGAAGAATTTAAATTTTAGTTGGCTGTAATACTGGTACATTTTCTGCATGATTTCTTTTTCCTTTTTGTCCTTATCAGTAAATCTTTTTCCTGAAAACTTAAATCCGGTTCCCTGTAGATATGGGAAAAGTGCTTTCAGAGCTTAACTTGGGCACAAAGGTAGAAATGATACTTGTGCCCTTTAAATCTGCGACAATTCCCACTGATTGGCGTTCCTCATCTCAAGCCAACAATATGGGATCTCCCAGCTCTTTGCGGAATGGAGAAGCCAGTCCTGGACTTTTTGCAAGAATATTGTCATACTTCAATCCATTCTCCTATTTTAGTGGGGCTTCCACAAATTAGGATTCCAAGTCAAGAGACTCTGTGTGGAAGTATGGTGAGTTGTTATGTCTCATGAATTTCCATGTCACTTTAGTTTTCAACTGCTGTGTATTGCACTTGGAAACTTCTTGATCTGACCAAATCTTTTCTACAGGTCCAAATCCGTCTCTACAGAGTGTATTTAAAGATGGTAGTCAAAATAGTGGCTACATGTTAAGATCCAATGTTCCTGGGAAAGATCAAAAGGCTAGCGGCAATAGCAAGGTGGAAAAAAAGGGCTAGGGCAGTAATATACATACACTAAAACATGATGAAGATGAGTCATTTCGTGACCAAAATGCTTTTTGGAATGGTAACTCTACTCAGTATGGTGGAGATGACAGTAAGAGAGATTAGATCTAATAAAGTCACACTCTCTTTAATCATGTTTTCTTGCCATTTCATTCAGTCATATTTTATGGGGAATGGACAAGCTTGTTCTTGGCGTCCTATTGTCACTTAAAAAGACATAAGATTGTTAGAGAGGTTACGATTCTTTATTATTTTTTTTAATAAATGCCAGTTTGTTTGTTAAAGAGCATTTGAAATTTCAAACTTTTTCAAGGAACTGCATTGTTTGTGACTATACTACAAGATAATTTCAGTCGGGAGTCCTAAGAGCTTGAATTTATTCAATAGTTTTCTTAAAAATATGCCTTCAGATTTAGCGAAGGCCAGAATGCAAACATTTTTCTGTGTTGTATATGAAGGATAAATTAAGTTATCAGTGTAAGATCTTTATATGGCGTACCACAATTCTTGTGTGCTTATTCTACAGATTTATCTTTGTCCATGGTAACAATTAGTCGATTCTGCTTTCCCAAGGGTTTTTACAATTTTCATTTGCAGTTTACTTTTCATGATTTAGAAGAGCAAGGGCCCAGAGGAGCATTCTTTGTATTGCACTAGATTTGATGGCATATATGTTATTTTTTGGTTTTATTTGCATTTTCCATAGCAGTAAAATTCCATAAATTTAAGTAAGATGTTGCTGTTCATTTCCTTTAACAACCAAATCTATCTGCCTGCAAGTATTAAATGTTCAAAATGTATGCGTGCATGCTTCTATTCTGAGGGTATTGTGTTTTTATCATAAATTCTCACTCTTCCTATTTTGATGATAGTAATGGAGGTGAGTGATGAAGTTTTGATGCAAGCCAATGCTTGTTTTGCTGGGGGGCAAGGGGTGCTGGTTTCCACCCCCTTTGCTTTGACTCCAAATCCATGCTATCAAACAGCCTTAGTTTTTCATGACTGAAAGGTCTTGAGCTGAGGTAAGAAATGTCCTAAAAAGTCAACCCATGGCAGTGAGAGAGTGTTTCTTGCCTTGTATTTATTTGTTCCATCCTTGCCAATCCCTTTGTTAAAAGGGTTGGCCTTGTGCCGGTCAATCCAGACTTCTAGGAAGCCCATGATAAGCCTTCTAACAAAGGAATATACATACAAGGAATGCAGAGTTGGGAAGTCAATATAAGATTCCAAATACACTGTCATATGTGGTTTCCCTTAATTTTTCAAATATCTAGATAATTTTTGACATACTTTCATTTCTGAGTGGCCAATGAGAATTCATTTTTGGTTGTTACCGTGTTAAGTTTATGCACAAAAGCTATTGAGCCGCCTTCGCTTTTCCCTTTAATTCTTGCCCTTCATATTTTCAAGAATTCTTAGTCTGGTTTTCACAGTGGTATAATTTCTGTCTTGGTATTTTTGTTTCCCCCATGTAATAAAAAATATGGAAAGGATGTATTTTTCCATTTTGCAATTGGCCTTACAATGTGAAATTGTTTTCATTGGGCACCCATTTTCAATTTCAACGCTATTAGACTATTTTAACCAAAGAAAATGGTTGGTGAATAAACCATTGTAGATAGGATTTATTTTTACATTTAGCAAAGTTTTCAACTTGTTTAACTTGCATTTTGTAGGATTGATTTGCATTTCTGCAGAACCATGCTACAAAATGTTTACATAGAAAAACTTTGGACTCCACAAAACCCTTGCCCCAATGAGGACATGAGGAGGATCGGGAGACAATTATCTTCTGTTGTAAATGTCTGTCATCTCATGCTTAATTGCTTCTACAGCTTTGTACATGTAGGCTGAAAATATTTTTTGTTCCAAAGATGTATTGTTGGCATTTCTTTTTATATTTTCAGTATATGCTTACACGGAATACTTAAAATGCCTAATGGGTGCAGGTAATTTATGATAGGTCCACCGGGCAAAGCAGAAGATTTGCATTTGTTAAAATGAGTACCGTTGAAGAGGCTGAAGCAGCTTTAAAAAAGTTCGATGGCTTTGTAAGTGAGGGAATGTATTCATTCCTGGTGTTGTTTACTTGTCTCATATTTTCATACAGGGATCAATTTAAGCATTGTTTTCTAAATCTTATATTTTCAGGCAATTGATATGAATCCTTAACTAGTGTT
>LPNX010775903.1:0-16840 GCA_001517045.1 Pseudotsuga menziesii
GTTCCTGCAACAGATTTTGATTTGACATGTAATCTTGGGATTGAAGTCTTTGTTTTGTCCATTTTATCATGGATAATGCTCAAGTATTCCTTTGGATACCATTCTGACATAATTCTGTGGGCATAGTAGCAATATCTTCCACACATAACAATCTTGTTATGTTTCTTCAGTCTAGCTCATGCCTTTTCTTCCAGCTCTTTTGTAGTCGATGTCTTCGTCTGTGCTTTCAACACGATACATTCACTACATTTACTGAAGTTAGTGTTCTTTGAGAATGCCACATCTAGAAAATGAGTATTCCAAATCTTGCTCATTGTTGGTTGTGATATTGATGGAAAATTTAGCTCTTGAAGAGCCTCGTTGATCTCTTTTAACAAAGAACTTTGGGTGTATGTTGATGGCAGCAACCTTAAAGGAGCAGATGTTCCATCTTCTTCAACTTGTCGTGTTTGGTTCGGTGAAAAGTCTGAATTATCCATTACAATTTTGTACAATATTTCTATGGCTGCCACAGTATGTGCACGTGGTTTGCATTTGTTGGTGTTACCATGAATTCCTTTCACATGTCCTTGTTGGAAATTATGTTGGTAATTATAAAAGGTGCTTTGAGGAATATTATGTATCTTGTACCGTGCTTTCTTACAAATAATATCTCCATTAAACCTCATGTCCTTTACTTTCCTAATAGTAGGAGGTAGGCCATGGCCATGGCTCTTTGACATGATTGTGTTGGAAAGGAGTGAATTCAAGACAAATTCCCTAATGTCATTTTTTTAAAGAGTTTCATACCCCTTCTAGCAGTTGCAATGGCTTTCCTATCCACATGTTGAAGACAATCTTGTTTGCAACATTCACCTATTGCCAAAAGTCGAATTTCTTTCTCTTCATCTCTTTGTATTTGAAAGTTTCCAACTTTTTTTGTAGCCACAACTCGTTTAATCCTTTTATATGGCCTCGTTGCATGCATAGCAATTGAGTCTGTATCTTTTTCATTATAAATATCATCATCCCATGTGTTCAAGGGACTTGTGTCCTCTATAAGATCCCTTACCGCCATTTCCTTGGGTGCCTCCTTGAAATTTTCATTCACCCTTAAAATCTCACCTTCATTGTCCACCAACTTATTTATTGGCCATCTAACCAAACAATGTATAGACTTGTCCCCAATCCTACATCTTTCACAATTTCTATCTATGTCTTCCACAAAAACACCGAATTCCTTTTCACCTAACATTTCACCATCAACCATGTCATCCTCACAGACATTAACTATGATCCCTTTGGCAATGCGCATGCTTGTTCCTGTGCATTCAAGTGTAAGAGAAACCTTTTTACATGTGAATGTAAGCCTATATTGGGGAGTATTTACTGGATGATCATGACAATGAGGTTCCAAATCTGATTATGGCCAAATCTCATAAGATCCCAATGCACCCCCTAGTGTATTCTCAAATCCTGTTGGATGTGGAAAAAGAGCATCACGTTTTAACACTTTCTCAATGTTAACCACTATGGATCCCTTTTTCACCATCCTGCCATGCACCTTATGACCAATCTCTGTATTGAATATGGAGCCTTCACCCACCTTCAAGCCACATTGCAAAAGATATACCTTGTCTCCAATAGAAAATGCAGAAGAGACATTTGCACCTACATAGAAAATTAAACAAACTTAGTATTTGCTCAAAAAAAACAAGCAATGTACTATCAAAAACACTTAACATGTTCTTCAAGATTTTAATTTACCTTTGTTATGCCTCAAATATATGATCTTCCATGGATGTAAGTCCCCTTCATCAACATCTTCCACAATCAAATGTGGTTCAATGACATCAATTATCAAAACCATAACATATCCTACATTAAGCCTTTGTCCACCATAATGAGTTGTAGTCTCTGTAGATTCAACCTTTCGTAGTCCAACAACTTGACCATTAATTAGGAGGTCAACATAACCTCCTCTTGTCAAAATTATATTTTCCATTGTAACTCCTCCCAATTTCTGTAACACATTTGAATTGTATTTTGTAATTAAGTTTAATCCATATGAAGTGTATGTTCAAAAAATTAATATAGTTGCAATAATTCAAAACAATAGGGTAGCCCTTTTGTATGCCACGAAACATTGTTCCCCTACATCTTGTGCATGCTTGCAAAAAGGAATTTACATATAAATTACACAAAATATATATGAAGAGATAACAATAAGAGATCCAATAATTATTAGAGAATGATAGATATCAACTCCAATAAAACCACCAAATTCCTATTTGACTTTGGACATGGGACTTATATTATTGATGTATGTGTATGAATGTGCTGGAAATCTAGCTAGAGTTAGCTTTCGTTCTTAAAATGTTGCACGTTGAATGAAATTTAATGTGTGTTAGTTTTAATAATGTAGTTTTTCATCTAACAAAATCACATTGTCATCAATCGCATTACACCATGATGGAAATCTAGCTGTGTTAGTTTTCATAATGTAGTTTTTCATCTAACAAAATCACATTGTCATCAATCACATTACACCATGATGGAAATCTAGCTGTGTTAGTTTTCATAATGTAGTTTTTCATCTAACAAAATCACATTGTCATCAATCACATTACACCATGATGGAAATCTAGCTGTGTTAGTTTTCATAATGTAGTTTTTCATTTAACAAAATCACACTATCATCAATAATGTTACACCATGATGAAAATCTAGCTATAGTTAGCTTTCATTCATAAAACATTGCATGGTGACTAAAAGCTAATTTGTGTTAGTTTCAATATGGTAGTTTTCTATCTAACACAACCACATTGTTATCAAATACATTACACCATAATAAAAATATAATGGAGTTAGCTTCCTTCTAACAACATGGCATGGTAAGTGAAACCTAACATGTGATTTCTTTCATAAGGAAGTTTTCCATCTAACACAACTACATTGTCATCAATCACATTGCACTACGATGGAATCTAGCTGAAGTTAGTTTTCGTTCTTAAAACATTGCACGGTTAGTGAAAGCTAAAGTGTGTTACTTTTCATACGGTAGTTTTTCATCTGACACAACCACATTGTCATCAATTAGTTTTTCATCTGACACAACCATATTGTCATCAATTACATAGCACCATGATGAAAATCTAGTTACAGTTAACTTTCATTCTTAAAACATTGCACCGTGAGTAAAAGGTAATGTGTGTTAGTTTTTCATAATGTAGTTTTAAATCTAAGACAACCACATTGTCATCAATCACATTGCACCATGATGAAAATGTAGCTGGAGTTGGCTTTCATTCTTAAAACATTGCACGATGAGTGAAATCTGATGTGTGTTAGTGTTCATAAGGTAGCTTTCTATCTAAAACAACCACATTGTCATCAAATATATCACACCATGATGGAAATATAGCTGGAGTTATCTTTTATTTTAACAACATGTCATGATGAGAGAAAGCTAATGTGTGTTATCTTTCATAAGGTAGTTTTTCATTTACCACAACCACATTGTCATCAATCACATTGTACCACAATGGATATCTAGTTGGAATTAGCTTTCGTCCTTAACTCATTGCACGATGAGTGAAATCTAATGTGTGTTAGCTTTCATAATGTAGTTTTTCATCTAGCACAACCACATTGTTATCAATCACAATTCACCATGATGGAAATCTAGTTGGAGTTAGCTTTTGTTCTTAAGACATTGCACGATGAGTAAAAGATAATGTGTGTTAGCTGTCATAAATTAGTTTTCCATCTAACACGGTCATATTGTCCTCAAATACATTACACCATGATGGAAATCTAGCTGGAGTTAGCTTTCCTTCTAATAACATGGCATGATGAGTGAAAGCAAATGTGTGTTAGTTCATTGCACCCTGATGGAAAGCTAGCTGGAGTTAGCTTTTGTTCTTAAAACATTGCAAGGTTGAGTGAAAGTTAATGTGTGATAGTTTTTGAAATGTAGCTTTCTATCTAAAACAATCACATTGTCATTAAATACATAACATGATGATGGAAATCTAGCTATAATTAGCTTTTCTTTTAACAATGTGTTAGCATTCATTCTTAAAGCATTGTACGATGAATGAAATCCTAATGTGTGTTAGCTCATTGCACCAAGATGGAAATCTAGTTAGTGTTAGCTTTTGTTTTTAAAACATTGCACGGTGAGTGAAAGTTAATGTGTGTTAGAATTCATAAGGTAGTTTTCTATCTAAAAGAGTCACATTGTCATCAAATACATAACACCATGATGAAAATCTAGCTGAAGTTAACTTTAGTCCTTAAATCATTACACGATGATTGAAATCTAATGTGTTAGCTTTCATAATGTAGTTTCCATCTAACACAACCAGGTTGTCATCAATCACAATGTACCATGATAGAAATCTGGTTGTTGTTAGCTTTCATAAGTTAGTTTTTCATCTAACAAAACCACATTGTCATCAAATACATTACACCATGATGGAAATCTAGTTGAAGTTAGCTTTTCTCCTAACAACATAGCCGGATTAGTTTTCTATCTAACACAATCACATTGCCACATTGCACCGTGATGGAAATCTAGCTGGAGTTAGCTTTCAAATTTAAATCGTTGCACGGTGAGTGAAATATAATGTGTGTTCACTTTTATAATGTAGTTTTCCATTTAACACAACCAAATTGTCATCAATCAAAATGCACTATGTTGAAAATCTTACTAGAGTTAGCTTTTGTTCTTAAAACGTTGCACGGTGAGTAATAGCTAATGTGCGTTAACTTTCGTAAGGTAATTTTTCATCTAACACAACCACATTGTCATCAAATACATTACATCATGATGCAAATCTACCTAGAATTAGTTTTCCTTCTAACAACACGGCACGATGAGTGAAAGCTAATGTGTGTTAGCTTCCATAAGGTATTTTTTCATCCAACACAACCACATCATCATTGATCTCATTGCTTTGTGATGGAATTATAGCTGGAGTTACCTTTCATCCTTAAATCATTAAAAGCACGATGAGTGAAACGCAATCTGTGTTAGCTTTCATAATGTAGTTTTTCATCTAGCACAATCACATTGTCATCAATCATAATGCACCATGATTAAAATGTAGCTAGAGTTAGCTTTCATTTTTAAAACATTGCACGGTGAGTAAAGCAAATGTATGTTAACTTGCATTAAGTAGTTTTTCATCTAACACAACCACATTGTCATCAAATACATTACACCATGATGGAAATATAGCTGGAGTTAGCTTTTCTTTTAACAACATGGCACGATGAGTGAAAGATAATATGTGTTATCTTTCATAAGGTAGTTTTCCATGTAACACAACCACATTGTCATCAAACACATTGCACCGTGTTGGAATCTATCTGGAGTTAACTTTCGTCCTTAAATCATTACACAGTGAGAGAAATCTAATGTGTGTTAGCATTCATAATGTAGTTTTCCATTTAACACAATCACATCGTCATCAATCACAATGCATCAAGATGAAAATCTAGCTAGAGTTAGTTTTCCTTCTTAAAACATTCCACGGTGAGTAAACTAATGTATGTTAGCTTTCATAAAGTAGTTTTTCATCTAGCACAGCCACATTGTTATCACATACAATACATCATGATGAAAATCTAGCTAGAGCTAGTTTTCCTTCTAACAACATGGCACTATAAGGGAAAGCTTATGTGTGTTAGCTCATTACACCATGATGGAAATCTAGCTAGAATTAGATTTTTTTTTAACATGGCACGATGAGTTATAGCTAATGTGTATTAGCTTTCATAAAGTAGTTTTCCATGTAATACAACCCCATTGTCATCATTCACATTGCGTTGTGTTGGAAATCTAGTTGAAGTTAGCTTTCATCCTTAAATCGTTGCACGGTGAGTGAAATCTAATGTGTGTAATATTTCATAGTGTAGTTTTCTATCTAACAAAGTCACATTGTCATAAATCACAATGCACCATGATAAAAATCTAGCTGGGGTTAGCTTTCATTCTTAAAGCATTGCACAGTGAGTAAAGGCTAATGTTTGTTAGCTTCCATAAAGTAGTTTTTAATCTAACACTGCCACATTGTCTCATTACACCGTGATGAAATATTGCTGGAGTTATCTTTCAACCTTAAATCATTGCACAATGAGTGAAATCTAATTTATGTTACCTTTCATAATGTATTTTTTCATTTAGCACAACCACATTGTCATCAATCAAAATGCACCATTTTGGAAATCTAGCTAGAGTTAGTTTTCGTTCTTAAAACGTTGCACAGTGAGTAATAGCTAATGTGTGTTAGCTTTTGTAAAGTAGTTTTTTATCTAACACAACCGCATTGTCATCAAATACATTACACCATGATGCAAATCTAGCTGGAGTTAGTTTTCCTTCTAACATGGCATGGTGAGTGAAAGATAATGTGTGTTAGCTTTCATAAGGTAGTTTCTATCTAACACAACACATCGTCATTGATCACATTGCACTATGATGGAAATCTAGCTGGAGTTAGCTTTCGTCCTTAAATAATTACACATTGAGTGAAATCTAATGTGTTATCTTTCATAATGTAGTTTTCCATCTAGCACAACCACATTATCATCAATCACAATGCACTATGATGGAAATCTAGCTAGAGTTAGCTTGCGTTCTTCAAACATTGCATGGTCAATAAAACTAATGTATGTTAGCTTTCATAAGGTATTTTTTCATCTAACACAGCCACATTGTTATCAAATACATTACACCATGATGAAAATCTAGTTGGAGTTAACTTTCCTTCTAACAACATGGCACTATAAGGAAAAGTTTATGTGTGTTAGCTCATTACACCATGATGAAAATCTAGCTGGAGTTAGATTTCCTTTAAAACACATGGCACAATGAGTGAAAGCTAATGTGTGTTAGCATTCATAAGGTAGTTTTCCATGTAACACAACCACATTGTCATCAAGCACATTGCATCGTGTTGGAATTCTAGCTGGAGTTAGCTTTCATCCTTAAATCATTGCACGGTGAGTGAAATCTAATGTGTGTAAGCTTTCATAGTGGATTTTGTCATATAGCACAACCACATTATCATCAATCACAATGCACCATTATGGAAATCTAGCTGGAGTTAGCTTTCGTTCTTATAACATTGCGCGGTGAGTAAAGCTAATGTCTATTAGCCTTCATAATGTAGTTTTTCATCTAACACAACCACATTGTCATCAAATACATTACACCATGATGAAAATCTAGTTGGAGTTAGCTTTCATTCTAACAACATGGCACTATAAATAAAAGCTTATGTGTGTTAGCTCATTACACCATGATGAAAATATAGTTGGAGTTAGCTTTATTTTAACAACATGGAATGATAAGTGAAAGCTAATGTGTATTAGCTTTCATAAGGTAGTTTTTCATCTAACACAACCACATTGTCACATTGCACCATGATGGAAATCTAGCTGGAGTTAGCTTTCAACATTAAATCTTTACACGGTGAGTGAAATATAATGTGTGTTAACATTCATAATGTAGTTTTCTATATAACACAACCACACTGTCATTAATCAAAATGCACCATTTTGGAAATCTAGCTAGAGTTAGCTTTCGTTCTTAAAACGTTGCATGGTGAGTAATAACTAATGTGTGTTAGCTTTTGTCAGGTAGTTTTCTATCTAACACGGCCACAATGTCATCAAATACATTACACCATGATGCAAATCTAGCTGGAGTTAGATTTCCTTCTAACAACATGGCACAATGAGTGAAAGATAATGTGTGTTAGCTTTCATAACGTAGTTTTCCATCTAACACAACACATTGTCATTGATCACATTACACCGTGATGGAAATCAAGCTGGAGTTAGCTTTCGTCCTTAAATCATTGCACGATGAGTGAAATCTAATGTGTGTTATATTTTATAATGTAGCTTTTCATCTAGCACAACCACATTGTCATCAATCACAATGCACAATGATGGAAATCTAACTAGAGTTAGTTTTTGTTCTTAAAACATTGCAGGGTCAGTAAAGCTAATGTATGTTAGATTTCATAAGGTATTTTTCCATCTAACACAACCACATTGTTATCAAATAAATTACACCATGATAAAAATCTAGCTGGAGTTATATTTCATTCCTTTCTAGGAGAGTACATTGTGTCATCTACTATTACAACCCAGTTGGATATGATTGCGTTCCTCATTGTGGTGGTAAGAGGAAATTCAATGATGTAAAGGATTACTCTTTGTACATTATATTGAATTATAAAGCTAAGCCTTTTGAAATAGCAACAAAAAAGTATTTACTAGTTTCATCCAACCTCCCCTCCAAGCATATAGGACATTTCCAAATTGAAATATTCATCTCTATGAGAAGAACTAGAAAACCTGCTGGTTATCTTTATAATTTTATTTCCTGAAGTCACATATACTAAACAAAAGGAGACCCAAGCTCCAAAACTTCTCATAAACTTCCATATTGTGCACCTTTATTAAGTTTAATTCCATAGATATATGGAGCAAACGCTTTGTTGGATTCCACTTGTGTAATGATTCAAGGATTCAACTTGACTGAAGGATCCAAATGCTACTACAACAATTGCTTCACAATCTACCATGAAAACCTATCCAAACTTGCCATGAGTGCCCCACGCAAGTTGAACAATGCTCCAAACAAGGCATGAATGGTCACACAGGTAAATCACCCCCTATAGGGCTTTCGTTTCATACACATGAATCCCTAACACACATCAAACCTGGATTTTTTAAGGATTTTATGACTATTGTTTATACTTTTGTCACCTTTTCTAATGCAAAAGGATATATCAAATTTTTATATTGTTATTCTAGGGCACACAATGCACTCAAACCCCTCCAAATATTTTGTAAATGAGAATTGAGTTCTCTTACCATCCCTGCTCATGCCCAAAATTGGAGCTTTAACCATCAAAAATGGACTATAACTTACCAAAGCTAGTTTAATGTTGTTATTCATCACCTTTTAAGACTGAAACATGCCCAAAAATGTATTTCAACCCTTAGATTCAGCCCATATTCAAAGGTTATGTCGTATTACTGCTAATTTATAGTCGAAAATGATCCCCACAAGACAATTGTGAAATCTTTCCTAAAGGCTTCCTAGCCAACTCAACAGTAACCCCCAAGTAAGTATCTTCAACTTTTTCCAATACATATGCCGCCTTCTCAGCACTGTAGGTTATGGTTTCTTGCGGAGCTAAACTCGAACTCAGACTATATATATGTGTAACTTTTCATTTCAATGGGTTATCCTGACGCTCATTACCCGCATAAAAACTTATATAAAACCCAAAGAATCCACGTTTTTTTTGTGGGGGAGGACGTACATATTTCGAAACCTTCTCATTTTAGGGTTACAGGCCAGGAGGGAGAGGTTGCAGAACAAAAAAGAAAGTTTCCTTCTGATGGGTAGGAATTCCCTTGGACCCTTTCCCCCACTTCCATAGCTGACTAGTAAGGCTCTGGATCCATAGCTACTCACTTGGCTACTTGGATTGGCTTATATCCTTGGTTACTCAGCTTGGTTACCACCCTATACTCCCTAAATAAAAATAACCCGTTTAACCCGTTTGCAACTTATTCCAAAATATCAAATTTTCAACATCTTGGCGCTTCAAGATATCAAAGTTTTGTGTTTTCTTCTTTGAGAAAGCACCATTTTACTTCATTGCCTCCTATTCACCCTCCTTAAGTGTCTTTATCACTTTCATGAAAATGAACAGATAAAGCATAATGAATCTGCTAACTGCCAACTTTTTTTTACCATCCACCAGTTGAAACAAACCCTGATCTTTGGCACTTATAAATCATCTTCTCGCACTTCTTGTCAGCAATTAAAATTTGATTATTACTAAAGGAAAACATTGAACTATGGGCTATGCTTCATTATCCAACTAACAAAAAATATTTTTTTATGTGAATCAGGGACATCGTCATAAATAACAACCTCTTACCTCTCATCTGAACTTTCCCACTTCTCAACTCTGCATTTTCTCCACCACTTGAATACAGAATTAGAGTTGGATTTGTCCTCAACAAAATCAATATACCAATCTTTCTGATTAGTAAAATGTTGTGAGAAAATTGAATTGAGGATAACACTCCTACTCTCCACCACCTAGCCTAGGATGAATTGACAGCTAATCAGCCAGCTATTGGAACGACCTTTTATTTATTACACAACTGTTGATGAAGTCCAGTTGTTTGACAAACTCACATCTTATCCTTTTATTTAAAGTACATGCTTATTTTGTGATAAAAGTTTGGTGACAGTTGGCATGCTTCTTTAGTGATTGCAGGTGTGCCAATGGGATGTTGGTTAGTGTCTCTTGATACAATTTCTCATGTCAATAGCTCTCCTGGATTTACCCAACCAAGTGTTCCTACTTGTCATTTTTAAAGATTTCCAACCAAGAAATTTAAAGTATTCTTGTATGATATATGTTTTCTCCCGAAGATATTTTACTCTTTAGGTCCATCCTTTGGAGGCATTTGTATTAGATCACTATGGATCGGAATTCCAGTAGATAGTAGAAGTTTATGCCCACACTCCTCAGAGATCATTTACCGGTAATGCTAGGCTTTCATGTAAGTAGCTCATTTTTTTGATGAATTTGTACCCATCCTCCATAGTTTACCCTCAGCCTTACTAACTGCTTCAATTCTACCAATCTTGATTCTTATCCATGGTGCCTAAGTCCAAACCTAATAGGACTCTTGATCAAGCATGGGAACATTGTCTCCAGGTGGATCAAAGCAAGTCAAGTGACAAGATGCAAGTAAAGCCCTAAGTTTCCTTGATTAAGGTGCACAATAACAACATCAAATAAGAAAATTAAAATATCTTACCAACATCCACTAAGAAAGGAGAAAGAGAAACCTTAGATCCTTAGTTGTGACTCATGAGTTATAACAACCATTATTTGGATCAACCTTGAGAGATAGAAAAACCATAAAAATTCATCACAGTCTATTCTTACCTGCAAAATAAGTTGCCTACTAAGATTGTACACCCATCAACATAGTAATCAACACCTTCTGTCACTTCTCCTAGTGTATCAGCAGTCTCTAGAACCTGCACTAACAACAAGATTATAAGTTCTAGGTAATGAAACGAAAGTATGCCACATATGAAATATATATAATGATAGCTTCCAAACAATGAAAACATATTATATGTTAATGCACAATTTTTTCCATTGGCATTCATGTGATTATTTTTCGATGTCAAGAAACCCAGTTGCTTGGTCCTAGAAAACATAACTATTTCTCTTAAAACACATATAGGAAACCTTAGAAACATGTGAAAATTTTGCTTTAGGAGAAGTGTTTTTGAGTGGTGGACTGAGGAATGATAGCATGAATGGAACTTGGTAGGCACTACAATATAGGATGCTGAAAGGACCTTCATAGAGTTAGAGAATAAGACATAAATCTCCATATTAGTCATGGATATTCTAAATTTCAATACTAGTGAAGAACTGGAGGCAATGGAAATAACACACATAACCAAAATCAACATGAAAGATTCAAAATTGATCACAAAGAAGAATTTGGTGCAAATATTGTACAATAAATCCATTTAGTTGGCCAAGGATGTTATTTCTCTTCAGCCATCTTCAATGAATTCCTTAATTGAGGCCTTACATCTCCTTGGGATGGAAATGGAAAACTCTATCCTAGAAAATATTGTGAGTCTATAATTACCTATTGTGTAAATGATGACCTACAATTTGAAGGTATAGAAGGTGGTATCAGAGGCCAGGTTATCTTAGATAAATTTCTTGATGATTTTGGGCTACTTTCTAATATTTGCTCTGTTTTCAGAAATTTGCTGCCATCCTCTTACAGTCGCAACAAAAACCTAGATATGTGAATTTGGGAGATGAAGATGTCTTAGTACCCAGTGGGAAATAATTGGAAGAATATTTCCAAGTTCAATGCCTTAACATCTGCTCAGTAGGATCTATTGGTTATACCTTAAGGAGATTCATGGGATTCGTCATCATAACTTCCATAAATTCTAGTTCAACAACTGCCTTAGTATCTATCTCAACAACCACTTTAGTTGCTAGCTTAGAACTTATGGTTTTAAGGGGATTTCCTTCCCCTTAAAACCACTTAGATACTTCTACTCACAATACCCAACATTACTTCCTACTGGTGCACTAATGATTTTCATAAGAAGGAAAATGAAGGTGCACTATAAGAAGGAAAATGAATGTAACAGGATTTCCTTCCCCTTAAAACCACTTAGATACTTCTACTCACAATACCCAACGTTACTCCCTACTGGTGCACTAATTACATCATTTAGACGTTGAACTTGAGCTTTCATGTTGTTGACAGCTTGAGGCAGTGAAATGACCATTGCCACCTCTTGAAAAGCTTTGTTAAAATTGTTGTTCAAAACATTGGCTAGGCTTCACCTGAATTAGAAAGCCAAGTGACTTCCAACCAAATAGTCAAAGTACTACTAAATTAGGCATGGCAAGATTAGGATCCCTCATCCCACTGCTAAATCACCAGAAAGATTAGGATTCCTCTTACTCAATTTTGGCTAAGGCTTTGCATTGTCACTTGGAGTCTTGGAACTGAATGCATGCCCAAACTAGCCAACTATGATTATTAACTAAATTCCTGGTTCTGGTTCATGTCTGAATGATGTTATACATGATATATACATGGAATGTGCTTGAGAACTAATGAACCCCAAAAGAATAGTGAAGACTTGACTGGAAAAGGCAGGCAAGGGTATAGAATGTTTGGGATCTATTTGGGGTGATTACAGCAACACAAAACTACCATAGTTGCTACCCTAACTACATCTGTTGTTACAGAATCAGCAAAGATACTAGAGATTGGAAATGGTGTCTTAATGTTACAGTCCTTGGTTGGTGAGAGTGTAACATGAAGACACATGAAGTAACAGATATGTTCCCCCACTGAGGCTGTAAAACACTTTGCATTCTGTGAATTACATCTGATTCAAGTTGAAGCAAGCAACCTTGGTCAGTAATCAGGAAACTATTCTTCACAGATACAAAATCACATAAATGAGTCTACAGTGGGAATAGAAATAGAAAGGGAGCAGTATTACTAACAAAAATTGCAGAATTGCAATCCAATATTGTAAGTTTAACAGAGAAACTTCATGTGTTCAAACTAAATCTACTCAGTTACAATGGCAGCTAAGCTTTGATTCCAGTTGGGAGGAAGAAGAGAGGTTCCAGCTTGCACAAATGCAGAACATCAATATCTAAATTAGGAGATGCAGAAAAAACATATAAAATGTATGATGAAGAGAGTAACATATCTCATAGTAAACTATCCCAAGCATATGCTAAAAAATACCTATCACTAAGAATCCCTATCAGCAGAGGTTGTCCCTTGTACCACAAATAATTGGGTCTAATACACCAACTCAGTGTCTATCACCCAAACAATAATAGGTGTGTTGACCGACAACTCGACAAAAGAAATGCAATGTGATATTACACAATCAAGCACTAAAATATTTTATTTGTTGATCAACTCTCACTACATATTGAGCAAGGGGAGTAGATCTTCATTGTTGACCAACACTCACCAAACACCAAACACCAAAAAACTAATACAAGATCATTTTGTTGTCGAGCACAAACCAAACACTTAGTATAAATATTATGAGAACATTAAAACCTTCGATACACGTTTAAATTTCACTTACACTTGTAAGCCACATAAAAATACATCTTTTTTTTTGGAAGCATCAACTAGTAAAAGAAAGCAAAAAATAATTCTTAACCAAAATCCCATACAAAAATCAAGATAGAGAGGCTACAAGAAGAGGAGGGAGGAAAAAACTGCAAAGAAACAAAACCTTCAAACTACACTTCATGCAAAAGAACTGAATTCCTTATATGTTGTGAACAAACAAACTAACATTCAATGGATTTGATTGGATAATTACCATCTTAGGTCTTCCCTTGAGTATAGGAAAATTTCAGATGCAGGGATCAAGAGAGCAGATTTTATAAAGTAATAATCATGTCTATATTTGAGCACAACCAAAAAAATTGGCAGATATGTTATCTTAACATGATTGCAAAAGAAAATTCTGCAAAATGAAATATGAGCACAGGAAAGGACTAATCTATTTCAAATCCAGAGAACTTCCAAGACTTTTATGGGTACCAAACAATGGTGAATCCAAAGACAGAGTCATACTGTTTCTAGAAGAAAAATTGGCTTTTATTATAGCGTATTGCATTGAAGACAAATATCAAGTTGCTAAACGGAGAGGAAAGGGTACAAAAACAAATAAATTTGAAGATCAGGTGCCTCAATTTTCCTTGGAAAGACTATTATGTGAATGTCCTATATCAAAGGCATAATCATAGGGATGATGTACAATTGGATCAAGTGCCTGTTAAAAAGAATGCAACAAAATTGAAAACATGTTTTCCAACTAAAACACAACTGCAAAATACTTAAATTTGGATTTATATAACCAAGAATTATACTATGAAGGAAAGAGACAACTAAAGTGCGGAAAACCCAAATAGTCCATTTGTGTTCTAGCTTCAGGAAATTGAACTACCACAAGAAACACTCCAAGTGTTATTTGAAGGAAGGGAAGACATGTGTATCTGTGTTCTAGCTTAAGGAAAATGGAATAGTATAGGAAACACCCCAAGTGTTATTTGAAGGGAGGGAAGACTTATGTGTTCAATTGTGTTTAAAATAGTTTCCAAAAGTAGGTTGTGAAATCGAAGAAGATGAATCCAAAGAAGAAGTAAATTAACAACTAAGTAGGAAATCAAAATTAAGCTTTCAGTCAAGCAGGTCTAGACTCTAAACTTGTTAATATTTCATTTGGTCAACAAATATCATTCCAGAAATTTGTGAACCTTGTACACTACTTACCTAGTTCCCATGTTAATCAATGGAATAATAATGAAAAATCAAGTCAAAAGGAATTTTTTCATAGAATGACCAATTGTAAAATTTTCAAAATTGTCATCCTCATAGTCCACTGAGACCCAATGAAGCGATGCACATTACTCATTTACAATAATTAGATGGCTAATTTTCCAAGTAAAAAGTATTTTGAACGTTCAGAAACCAGATTTGTTCAAACTCAAGAGGTAGCTATGTCCCTACTAAAGAAACTAGTACAAAGCTACAAACACCAATGAAAAAGAAAGAATTACCCTACTTTGGGAAATATGTTGGTTTCTTTTGTCGATGGCCAAACCTGATAATGATGTTACGGTACAAAAAACAAGCTAAAATAGTTTACCAAGGCCATTAAAGGAAAGTAACTGTGTAAAAACCATGGCCTTCATCCCATATGGGAAAATTTACAATCTTGTTGGAGGAGGAACTAGAACTTGTACCAATCTCTGTTAATTACAATGGGAGAACAAATGCCATTTCTTGGTGAAAGAAATTGAAAATTGTTTAAAAAAAGAGATGATAGAGAAACAATATTTTCAAAATTAAATTCAATAATGCAAAGAGAACCGAGAAGCATTGATAGATGATGACCCATAGATAATGAATTTCTACAGAATTCTTAGTAAACGGGTTCATGAACCATGTAGTCAACCAATTCTGATCGAAGTCCAGGATAACCCTTGGTTAGTTAGCTTGTTGCAATTCTCCAAACTCAAGCCTTTAATAAAATGATCTATTTAGTTTACTTTTATTCTATAAATGAGAGTTTCTAAGTTTCCATTAAGGTACTTATATTGGTATCGGTGTCAACCTGGTTCTAATAAAGAAGAGATGACCCCATAAGAGTCTGTTCTAATAGCCGCAAGCATGGAAGTAGTCACTGAAATTTGGATTTAAAATTATTTGTGGTTGTGGTTGTAAATGTCTTAAAAAGAGTATTTTCAAAAATAAAAATGATGAAGGGAGATAGCAGGCTGTGTTGAATCCCTAGAAGTTATATAACTTAAGACAGTTACGACTATAGGAAAGGAGGCAGGGCAGGTCCCTAGGGAGAAAGCAAACAAATAATAACTCCCCACGGGACACCATAAGCAATATGCAATTAAAAATGTAGATTACTCCAAAGTTTGTATGCATTAAGGAGATAATGCATATTTTTTCCACTCAACCACTTTCAAAATTATTTTCACTCAGCCACTGTAAAACTGTAATTGAAATAAACAAAAATTTGTCGATTCTTTACATGGGGTGAATTTCTACTTCTTGTGGCATTATATAGGGACAAATGTGTTTCCAATCTTTTAATTTTTTCCCAAATTTGGAACATTATGGAATTAAAAAATGCTTTGCCCAACAAATTTGGGGCTGAAACGGTCAAATTCATAGTTGAAAATCACGGGAAAATAAACGAACCAAATTGCTTCATGGGCTAAAATCGCAGAATTCAAATTTTATTGAATGGAAAAATCACTCTTCAAAATTCCATTAAGGAAAAATTGATGGAACAAGGAAAAATTGAAGGACCAAGGGGGATTTTAGGAAAAATCAACCCTGAAGGGTCTGATACTCCGGAAAAATTGCTCCAAATCCCCTAATCGAAGGAAAACTAACTGAAATTTGCAGTAGGATCCATAAAACTAGGGTGACCTCACTGATTTTTGGGTAGGATGCATTCTATAATTCTCCAAACAAACATACAAACATTGAACTATATGTTGAGATTTAAAAGAGAGAAGGATCTAACCCTAAATACTGTAATAAACAAAAGAGGAAACAGCACTAAGGAAACGTAGCATAAAACCCATAACAAGTGTGTTAGTGCTGAACCATGAGTATCCTAGAGAGAGAAGATCACAACCATAACAACAAAGAATAAAAGAGAGCACAATATGTA
>LPNX010775903.1:19692-34510 GCA_001517045.1 Pseudotsuga menziesii
AGAGTTGTGGTTGATTGCATATTCTTCCCCACTCATACATACTATGATATCCCTTTTTTGTTCATATTATCCTTTTTTTGTACATATTGATTTCTGAGTAATATAAACAGTATTTTTCAGAAAAAACAAATATATATATTTATACACACACACAAAAGCATGCAAGCATGATATCCAAGATCTACTTTAAGTTGAAATCATATGCAAGATAAATAAGCAACGGGAAAATATTACTCTGATTGCTCGGCCTAGGTTTTTTGTGATTGCTCCAGAGTGAGTCCAGACCCTTTTGCAATTGGCCATTATGGCTCTCTCCCACTCGGGTGGACAATGTCTGGTTTTGAAAAGAGTGATTTTTATTCAGTATTTGGTCTTTGGTTCTCAAGTACATGGCATTAAGTGAGTGGTATTTGGCCTGCTTTTTCAAAACAGAAATTGTTTTATGGAATTTGGTGTATGAGATTGGCAACTCATTATGTGTCAATAGAACTCAATTTTTTGTGGAGTTCTGGAATAGTGAGAGATTTCAAATTTGTTGGCATGATTACAATACTAGAGTTGTAAATTACTTTATTGATTTGATGGGAAACAATAAAGTTGTGAATGAAGAAAATGGTTCATAGCAGAGTTGGTGATTTCAATAGACTTTGCCATCAACAATACGAAAATTATGTTTTCCACATCTTTTGCTTCGAGGTAGATTTTTGACATGGTTGATTGCTTACTTGATATTGAAAAGACAAAAATGGAGAAGTACAACATGCTCAGTATAAATGCAACACTAATTAGTTATGACATGGAATCAACAACGTATATGAAGTGCAAGGTATTTTTTTCAGTCTTGTTCACGATTTTTCAAAAGCATTACAGGTTTTATTTCTTAAGAACAAGACATATGCTTTGATTGATTTTAATACTTAAAATACCTAAAACGTTTGTCCTGACCAGAATGCAACACAACCTAATCTGTGAAAGTCCCTTTATGAAAAATCAGTGAAATCAACCCTGTGTGAAGTTTGTCCTGACCAGAATGCAACACAACCTAATCTGTGAAAGTCCCTTTATGAAAAATCAGTGAAATATACCATGTGTGAAGTTTATAGGGATGGAGTATACAGGGAAAATAATCCGAACAAAATATTGTTGCAGAATATTGAGAAAATACCTAAAACGTTCATCCTGGCCAGAATGCAACAAAACCTAATCTGTGAAAGTCCTTTTATGAAAAATCAGTAAAATCGAACCTGAGGAGATGCAGGTCAATACCCACGCGCTGCTATGAGGTGAAGTTTTCCAACCCATGACTGAAATTCCCAACCTGATCGAGCAATTTCTCTTCCCGGCAAATGAGCAAAAACAATGATTTCGATGTCATTGGCCATATAGCCACTAAAATTTCAAGTTTTCAAAAGATATTTGTCAAATTGGGGGAAATTAAGTTTAAGGATTTTTTTTTTTAATTTATAGGTGTCCTTAGAATGAGTTATGAGTGATTTAATTTACCATTTTTATAGAAAATTGTTGTGTTGTTTTGAAAAAAAATTATAAAACTAATTAATTATTATTTTACCATCCAAGTTAAGTTCCAAAACCCAAACCACATTGGAAGCAGGTCCCCACTGCCAACTACCCTCTAGTAGAAGAAGAACTAGGACTCCTAATGCACACACATAGGTTTGGTTGGGTAAACCCATTTTGATTTGAGAGGTCACAAAACTCCTTACAATACCAACATTACATTGAGAAGACCTTTGGCTATGCAGCCATGACTAAGGTCTATCTATTCTAACAAGTCATCAGGCCTTGCAACTGGCCTCATCTACAAAGACTGTGTTAGCACGGGGGACTGCCATTAACTTCTCCACATTAGAAAGCCATCTATCAACCTTGTTCAGGGGAGTCAGCTTTAGTAGTTCACACTGATTCAGGTCTCAAAATTCTCACACATACTGATTAGCTTCTCTCAAAGACATGCTGAATCAAGACACTAAAACTTGTAAATTTGATTCCATTCATTGATTTTTGTCATTAGGTAACATTAAATATATTTTAACTTCAGCTGTTGTCAATCCGAATTGTCCTGGCCGACCCCCCATTAGTTTACCTTGGTTTTTAGTCTAGTTTCCCATGGTTCTGCTTCTTGGTCATCATCTTTCCCCTTCCCAATGCTCCCTCATTCTATCTCTACTCGCCTTACCCCATCCATATCCCCCAAGGAAGGATCCCCCTCAGCAACTCCAAAGTAAGCCCAAGCTCTAGTTCTATCTATATGACTTATTTTCTTATTACCCTTGGAGGTTTGATATACTGAAGCCACTTGAAACTTTTAAGTATTGGCATACTTTGAGTGGCACGGACCTGTGGATGAAAACTATGATTTAAAATAATCTGGAGTTACTTACCAACCATATTCCCCAACCAACAATGAGTAGTAAGGATTTGAAAGGCTTTTCTATTGTGTTTCACACCAATCTCCCTTCTCTATTAATTTCTCAAACCTATTTGAACCTCAGTTTCCTTCCAAAATGAGTAAGAATATGAGCATTGTATTAGAAGGAGTAAGGTTTTACTATGTGTCCTGACATAGTGGACATGTTCCCTATCCACTCCCAAGTTTTCCTGGTGTATATTCTAACTTTGTTGTATATCATCCCCCTACAAGGCTCTTAGATCAAACAAGTTCATTTTTTTCCTCCTTTATTCTAACAAGGTTATTTTTTAGTGCATGAGAATACTTATCCCACCACTATCCTTCTTCACCAAGAAATCCCAAGGTGTCAGTTGAGATCTGCTCCAGGTTAAAGATAGTAGAAGTTAAAGTATTAAGTACTTGATGAAAATAAAAAAATATTTCTATCTCTAAGGGATTCCACCATGTTCCTTGGAAGCTTGAAGTTCTCTCACTACAACCCACCCAAGGGTCTTCACTTAAACACATTTTGTTACATGTCCCCACTCACCAAACAAGCCACTTAGCTACTAGTGGGAATGCCAACACCACTACATTCAAAATTACTGATGCGTTATGATAAGATCTCATCCAGGTCCTTATCCAATATTCCACAATAAGAGGATAAATATTCCTACATGATCAAGGCTTCTTTAGATAAAAAAATTGCTTGAGTGTTGAAATCACGGTAAACATGAGTAAATGAAATAGACCCAAAAGGGTCTTTTACCTCCTTCGCTTGATTCATAATAGCATTTAGACCTAGGTTTCCAATGTTGCACTGTTGATTTTCCCAATCTCTCATGAATCATGACTTTTGAGTCACCAAAGACTTGGAAGTGATCCAAACCTCTCTCCTCTGCATCTTTTAACAAAACCCATAAAGCATAAAGTTCTGCCCTGTTTTCTTTCCCAACATTGCAGCTTTTAACAAAACCCATAAAGCATAAAGTTCTGCCCTGTTTTGTAAAGTTCATGGACTTGGAAGTGTAGGGGGTAAATTAAGTCTTGAATACTTGAGTGTATTATTTAAGTGTACTTGGTATCTTGAACAATATTTATGGATGTTCCATGGAAGATGCAAAGGAAGAGTCTTGGAAGACAAGGGTGAAAGTAATAGTGGTGATATGGGAATAGTTAATCCAATTGGTCAAGGTGATGTCTTAGGATCACTTCACTAAGATGGAGACCAATGAGTGGTTTAAATTATTGATTAAAAGGTTTCAAGTTGTGACAAACCAAATAGAGGCATAGTTGCAACCTAAATTCAAATCATATAGTGGAGTGAAGTATGCCAAAGGAAATGGAAACATCTCAACAAGGAAGTATAAAAAAATGTGTAAGTTTAGAGGTAAGAATATTGTTTGTTTCCTTTGTTACCAAGAAAATGTTCATATTAAATTTTCTTTGAAGAAAATTCTAGAATCCTTGGAAGAAGTCCATGTATAAAAGGATTCATAGGTAGATTTGGAGGTTCTAGGTTCCTTGGCAATTGGTCTATGAAATTTCATGAAAATAGGTCAAGGACATGGTTTTCAAGGTGAAAGTAGGCATGAAATTTGTATTTTGAATGTTATAGTCAATTGTTTGAAAGTGGTGTTTTTAGTAGACAAACTTTAAACCCATATATTTATAATTTAATGAACTACTAAAGGAATTTATTGTAAGGATAAGAGTAGCATGGCCTCATTCAAGATGGTGAACTTTGTAGTGAAGGTAGCAACCAAAGTAGTTCTTTTTTCACATTTTGAGGTTGGGGAATGGTTTGGTGTTTTAGAGTTGGAATTGGTTCAATTGAATGAACATAAAATAATCTTAAGATCAGATTTCTGAAACTTTCCAAAGCAGTTGTTTTTCCGCATGAAATTTTTTCATGTTCTTGGATGGGACCAAGACATGTGGTTTTCCTATGATGAGTATAAACAAGTTGGGGAGGGTGTCAATAGTTTCAATTGTGAAGAAGATTGAGGTAGTTATCGATCCCATGAACACACATTTTTTTCACACAACAATAAGAATACCTATTTTTGGGTAAAGGAACCTTAAGTGTTCATGAAAGTGTTTCCCACATAGAAAATATGTTGGTAGCATTGGAGAATTTAACAAACATAGTCTTGGAAAAAGTTGTTCGATTGTGTTCTTTAGTGAAACAGGGGAAGGATGTTGGAGGTAAGTTGAATCTTGCACTAGTAGAAGATGCAAGATTTTGTGACAAAGGAATTCTCCAAAGTGAATCCTATGGAATTAATGATTATACACAAGATAAGAGAACTCATAAGGATGCATTTTTTTCAATGGAAAACAAGATAACTATTGTGTATCAGCAATGCAAAGAGACATTCATTCAATATAAATATTACTTACAAGATGGTGGGTTAATTGAAGGAAGGGTATGTGAATCCAATCCCCTTATGGGTGTGCTTCAACATTATATATACCAAGAAATTGAGGGTGTTATTGATGGTGTTTCAATTGTATAAAAAAAATTAGATGTGACAATCTTAGAGGTCACTAAGAAGGATCAATTTACTATTTACAATAAAGGGATGAGTAATTCTACTAAGATGTGAGTTAGGAGGGTACAAAATAATAAAAACATCCAACTATGGAACCATTAGTGATTATGGACGTAGTGAATGACTTAACATACCTTGGTGAAGGCAAAGAATTGGAATATGTGGCTAGGTAGTGCATAGAGTGTTGTAAGGTTGTATGGAGTGAAGGCTACCAATTTCCCACATGCCTATTGAAAGAACCTTGAAAGAATTATAGGTTTAGAAATCTAGTTGATAAAACTTGTGGTGGTAGAAATCCTTGTTGGGCATCATCTTCTCTTCATTGAGGCTAGTTTACATGGATTTATACCCAAGGCTATACTAGTGGGAATTAAGGTTCCATTATATTGGTTCCTTGTATAAGTTTGTCGAGCCTGTAGGTATTGGTGGTGCTATAAGTAGGAGCCTTTACAATAGAACGATGGCTTCCATTTCTTCCATAGTTGTTCTTCAATTAGAAAGTTTGCAAAGGCATAGATTTTAGCGAAGTAGCCATAAATCTCCAGGATGCAACGTCCAAACCTAGATTGCAGAACAATTCAACAATCCTTGGCATAGATTAATACTCAAGATGCAACGATCCCTCTCAAAGAAGAAGCTAACTGCTGAAACAATGGGTAAATGCTAAACCTTGCTGAGAAGCCTCCCAAGGATATCTGCACTACCCTAATGAAGCATGAATATAGTGGGACATTTTTACAAAAGCTTGTCTTAGCTGATCCATACTCCGCAATACACATTGATTTGACCACCCTACAAGGTTATCCCAAGGCTGCAGCTCCTCTAGAAGGTGATCCAAGGGTGGCTCAAAGATTCAAAAGGCTAGGCACAGCAAATAAACCTCTTCAACAGGCATGTAAACTCTTCAAATGCATCTCCAAGAGTATTCAAACAGACCACAAGAAGGAATGCTGATCAATGCTTTGTTGGCAGCTACCATATGAACCCTATAATTTCTATTTAAAAGTGATGGCCTGCAGTTTGTTTATTCAATCACCCTCCAACAGCAGCCTTACTTCCCAATGAGGTTTCAATCCATGAAATTCATTTTAGATCTAGACTATTGCAAATCATTTTCAAGTCACATGTTAGCCGATGCTTAGACTGCTGCACATGAAATGACGCCTAAAGGATGCCCAGAATTGAAAATAAGGATGCCTCTACATAGGAACATGATCAAATTTGCCAATGGACACCAATAAATTTCACCCAGAACATAGCATAATTGCTTCTCAGCTCACAGCGTTAGCCCAGAATTGGCTTTCTACTCATTCTTTGCAGCTAAAACATGCCTAGAACTACTATTCAATTGCATAAGTCATCCCACAATATGGATAGGACGCTGCTTTCTGCTACTACACATGCCCAGAACTACTGGTACTACTGATTGAGGTCTATAATGCACCTAGAGGCTAGAACTACTCCATAAATATTGTTTAGAGACTCAGAACAGTTCATATAATGTTCAGGTTTGGGATTTATGGCTATTTTCATGCCCATATATGTTACTCTTGTGCTGTCTTTGCCCACAATCAGCCCAGAATTAGAAATGAATGTTGTTTTAGGGCTGTTTATGGCCACAAACAGACCCAAAATTGCCCATAGTGCTATAAAAATGGTATAGAATTTGTCCCTCTACATACCTAGAAACCTTGAGAACAGCCCATAACTCCTCATGAAAACTGAAGGTCAACACCCTACGCAAATAGGGGGGTAACACAACATAAATCTCGTCTTCTATTATTCTTCTTGTTTGCTTCATGTGAGACGTTTCTTAGCGCCCCCTTTTTGATGAAACGCGGTGAAACGCAACCTGATGATGGGGGGGATTCTACACACCCCCCCCCCCCCGGAAATTTGATTTTTTTTAATAAAAAATTCAAAAACAAATAAAAAAATGAATTTTTAATTTTAATTTAAAAATAAAACTAAAACTTTTTAACCTAGACTTACCTTTACCATTTGGCATTTATGGTTTACCCTTTTATTTTATCCTCCTCGTTCTGAACCGGCCGCATATCAACAGCGTGAGATTCTCCTTGAGCTGTGAACCATCCGCTTGTGTGCTGGCCGGTGTGCTGAGAGCCCATGAGGTTTGATCCTTCATCCTTGTGCTGAGAGCCCATGATCACTATGGTGACAGCTCGTGAGCAGTGAGCCATTACTGTGACCATTTTCCAGAGTTGTGACTCATGAGCCCGTGAGCTATGGACGTGGACGAACTGGAGCAGTGGCGTGAGGAGTGGAGCATGGACTGTCTCCTGATTGGAGGCCGCGTGACTGTGGACTGTGGATAGTGTTGAGACTCGAGAGGTATTTAAAATTTTAATTTATTTTAAACTAATTGGAAGAACCCTCTCGTGTTGTCTTTGACGAATCCCATGAATCTCCTTAAGGTATGACCAATAGATCCTACTAAGCAGATGTTAAGGCATTGAACTTGGAAATATTCTTCCAATTATTTCCCACTGGGTACTCAGACATTTGCATCTCCCAAATTCACATATCTAGGTTTTTGTTGCGACTGTAAGAGGACGGCAGCAAATTTCTGAAAACAGAGAAAATATTAGAAAGTAGCCCAAAATTTCTGAAAACAGAGCAAATTTCTGCTCAGGTGTTAATTAATTCCTCCACCATCAAATTTATTTTTGGGTTAATTCATATGTATGTTAACCATCTCCTTGAAGTCACTGATGGGAATCATTGCTCGTGCATTTGTAAATTCACTACAGCATTGAAAAATTACTCCCAAGCATATCATTTCCAAGTTAATTAAATTGATTTTCGTGATAATTGTGTAGTATGTCATTGGTTTTGCATTCTAAAATGTTTTACCTTCAATGAATTTCCTAGTGCACTTTTTGTTGGAGAAACCATTTGTCAACACTATCCCATGCATTTTGAACACTCCTCTATGCACAAGTATGCTCCAACAGCTATCATATGGTTAACCCTTTGCATGAAGCAAAACATCCCCAAATTGTACGTTGTAGTAATTCCACACAGACACCCGCATGGTAACAAAAATGAATCCACAGTCTAGTGATAACGGTTTATGAGAAACATTGACAAAATAAGCCTTCATATCATCACCTACAGCCAGTCCATTTGAATAAGAATTTGGTCAACAATATTCTAGTTTGTTTGGTTGTTGTTTATTACTTAGTACAATTACCTTGAAAACAGTTCAACAACATTACCTTGTCATTCACTTGTGAACAATGACACTGAGGGAAGCATTGATATGCATGTTATGGCTTAAATGACCTTGTAGGCTTGCAATGATTCCCATACAAGAGTGTTGGGATTCACTCATCTTGGCATAACTGAGTCAGCATTTTTTATGCTTGTATTTTCTAAGGGTACAAAACTAGTTTAAGAGTGTTGTCTATGCACATTCAGATCACAGGCTATTATACTCAGCTGAGAACAAAGTGCCATTCACCTTATTATTGCTTGCTTATGATTGGCACTCGGTAGAAGTACTAGTTTGAACATTAGACAACAATGAACAAGCCCAAAGATGAAGTTCTGAGAACCATTCCTATATGCATGTTGGTAAGTAGTAGCAGAGAAGTTTGCACTAAAAATTGCACCAAGAAAGAGAACAAAAATTATTTTCCATAGAAGATCCATATTCGTGAAATGATTGGGTTATCAATTCCTCATTTGCATTGTCACAACCCACTTATTTGTAATGTCCCCGGTTTTGACCCCGTTTGCATGATGTATATATTGTAATTAATCGTGGTGAGGAGCTAAAGGCAAAAGCCCCACCATCGATTTGGTTGTGTATGTTTCGGCAATAGGGATAATTGCCGATGGTATGTCATGCTATCCAGCACATTTTAATTCGGCATCATGTAAATCCGCGCATCAATTAAAATAAACCACAACCAGCTACGGCAGTGCAACGTTGAATGAAAAGGGCATGGTTCCAAAGGATAAGGGGTGGGGGAAAAACCCAAGTTTGGTCACCTTGTTGATTTTCCATCTTCCCTTGTCAACCTCTTTAATGCTTCAGCTGGTGGTTGGGGGAGTTATTGCTGAAGTGGTGGTGGTTGTGGCAGGCTGTCAGCCTTACCCACTTGCTCACTCCACCCACGTCTGCCCATTCTTCTCCCTCACGCACTCTTCCCTGGTCAGTTCACTCTCACCACGATTTTGGGTTTGTTGGCTCCTCACGCACAGGCCCTAGGCGATTTTGGTCTCACGCAGGCATTTTCTTCCTCTTCACGAGTTGATAAACGCTCAGGCACTTGCAATTCATGTCCTCCTGATTGCTGTGCATTCTCACGCAGAGAATTTCCCTCCCGTTTCTCATTTTCGCGCACAGGAATTTCCTGGGTTTTACCCACATCGTTTTCCTCTGCGGATTGGTGAATGGAGTGGCTGAATATTTTCCCCATGGGTCAAATTGTGGGTTCTACGTTGATTATTACCCACACCCAGGCTGGGAGTCTGTAAATTTGTTTCCAGCGTGGTCTGTGTGAGTCTTCCCATGGCTCAATTGCCTTGGACGAACTGTTGATTTTCCCCTGCTGTAAGTGTGTTTACTGCTACGTTTGGGAATTTGTTGTGTGCCGCTTCAGAATCCGTATTTCCCTGTTTAAGCTGTGACAGCCAAGTAATTGCCTGAGTGCAATGGTTAGTCTTCGGACTGTGCTGGATTGGCTTGCCTGTTGAAATCCTGTGAAACCCAGCTGTGTTGGTTTGTTTTTTATGTCCCCTTGGCTATGTATAAGCCTACAATTGACCCTTATTCTGGAGGAATCATGCCCAGCTCGGGGGTGGCAGCGTTGCTGAGAGACTGATGAGCACGCCGGCCTATGGTTGGGTGGAACATTACAGCGACGTAGCTGGTTGTGGGTGAATTCTTCATTGAAAGATAAGTACTGTTGTTTACTGCATCTCTGTAATTTATATTGATTGTAAATGCTGGAATGTCTATGTTTGCTTCCGCTGATTGTTTGAAGGACTGTGCATCCTTGTATGATGAATTATGCATCTGTGTATGCTTGTAAGTTTTAATTTTAGCATTTGATTTCTGTTTTATGTTCATGGGCTATTTTCCTGGCTGTGTTTTGATGTTCGTCGCGTCCTCTTCACCAGTCGGAGGCATGGGGACGTGAAAGAGTGGTATCAGAGCTCTAGGTTGCAGCAATGGGCCTCTATGGGGCAAGAAGGTGCAGTGACAGAAGGTAGAATTACCTTCTCTATTCAGCAGGGCAGCAAAAATTTTGAGAAAATTTGGCTAAGTGTGAATAGTCAGAAGAACTGGAGAAGTTCCTACCCGCCGTTGTGGAAGGTTTCGTGAAGTTCCTGTCCGCCATTGCGGAAGGGTTCACGGAGTTAACCTCCGTCGTTGCGGGTGAGACAACGATCTTTCCATCCGCCGTTGCGGATGACGAAGCAATCTCGCATCCAACTCGAGATCCGTCCGATCGCCGACGCCGTAGAAAGATTTAAAATTCGGCTAAGTATGGAACGGTCGGGCCATTGAAGGAAGTGAACTTCCGCCGCTGCGGAAGGATTGATAAAGTCTTCCATCTGCCGTTGCGGATGGCGAAGCAATCCTGCGTCCGATCCAAGAGTCATTCGATTGCCGACGAAGAAGAAATTTTGGAAATTTGAAAATTTGTCTAAGTGTTGGAGAAATCGGAAGGGAGAGTTGTCCGGCGTCCGATGTTCCAAGAGTCAGCCGACGTCCGATGTTCCGAGAGTTGTCCGACGTCCGATGTCAGAAGTCTGCTGACGTCCGACGTAAGTGCCAATCAGAAGATATGGCGAAGTGGGCGTTCACCATTGCGGACGAGTTGGTGAAGTTTTTCGTCCGCCGTTGCGGAGGCCCAAACGGTTAAGTCTTCCGATGGGAGATTCCCCCGATCGTCGACACGTCAAAAAGGGTTAAGGCTCAAACATAGTTCGCCAATTGGAAGAGTTGACGAAGTAGACGTCCGCCGTTGCGGAAGCTAAAGACATCTGACTTCCGATGTGGAGATGCTTCCGACGTCCGCCGTAAGTGCTAAATCGGAAGATGTCAAGGTTTGACTATCCGCCGTTGCGGAAGGTTCGGAGCTTTCGAGCGTCCGCCGTTGCGGAAGCTGGAGGCATTTGCCGGCCGATTAAGAAGACTGCTGACACCACAAGAGAAAGTGCGACGATCGGAAGAGGAAAGGGAAGGAGCGTCCGACGTTGCGGAAGGCTGGAACTTCCGAAGGAGCCGCCGTTGCGGATGACTAAATGACTAGACCACCCGATGTGAAAGGCTTCCAACAACCGATCAGAGAGTCAGCCGACACCCGATTTGCACAAGGAAAATTTTGAGTTTTTCTATGATATTTCTCAACCGATTTCAGCTGTTTTTCAGTGAATTTCAGGGCTGGAAAATGAGAAAATGGCAGCGAGCTAATGCGCCAAATTGCGCGAAAAGCATATATTTACAAAAAAAAACGAGGGAAGCCACAAGGGGGCAAGCCCCCTTGACCCCCGTCGTCCCTTGAGACAGTCGTTCTTGTGAGAAGGAAAATCCTGTGCTTTGGGCAAGAGTTTGAATCAGAAGGATTTTCACAAAGGACAAGAAGGATGCCGAAAATGCAGCTGCCAAAATGGCTCTGAGATCATTAGAAGAATGTGAAAATTCTACTTTGCAGCTGCGTGTAAAATGCAAGGATTTGGTGAAAGTCTTCATTCTTAGAAGTGGCATGGTTTTCACATCCGAGGTCGGAATGACGCATGTGAATAGGCGTTGGCAAGCTTATCCAGCAAGGAGCAAGGATAAGTGACCGAAATCTGAGCATGAAGCAATAAAGTGCTAATGATGGCTGCTGCTATCAAATGGACAAATCTGGACAGTTGCATGCCCAGGGGAAGCAAGGACTATGAAGTCAACTAGCTGCTGTGTGGAAAAAGGAATTCCATGAGAAGATGAGGGAACTGAAAGGGAAGTTTTCATTAAACCCTATCTTGCTTATTTTAACTACATTTCCTAAGTTTATGCTTGAACTGCATGGAGATATTTATTGCATGCATAGGATATTGCATGATTGGTAAGAATATTGAAAAATATATATATGTACAATGAACCACTAATGATAATCATTGTTTTGATGTTGGCATTAGTGGCAAAACCAACAATGACATGGAACCGGATGAATATGTTGCTGATGCTGATAAATGAGACCAGCAACCCTATGGAGAAGGGATAAGGAAACAAGTCCATAACAAAATTTGGTGAGCAGATGCTGTAATCTCCTGCAAAGGACCAACCAAAGTGGTCATGTCAAGGGTGTAAGTACGACCCATGCAGGTAAGAGTTTGCTTATGACAAATTCCATGGATTGGTCCAGGTAAGAAACCTCATACCATGTGAATGATTGGAATGTGGAAAGGTGTCATGCTTATATGTGTTTATGCTATTGATTATAATCATGCATCCTATATGAATTAGTCATGGTTAGGCCATGCACGGTATAATGAATGCAAGATAGCATGAATGGATATGCATTAGAAGATTTTATGAATCTTGTTGTTATGCAATGGATGTATGCATACGAAGGGTGTGAGTGACTGATTGCATAAGTGTAGGTGCAATGTTGTGATGCATTGCATGAATGCATTAAAATGAATGCATGTGATATTATGGATAACTAACTAATGGCTGAAATGATGAATTAAGGATAATTCTGAAACTGTTTCGAAGGCTGTTATGAATGCAGGATAGTCATAAGCAATTAGCCACCAGAAAAGCTCTATGGAAGAGCAAGGTGGTATGGATGATACACTTGTGAAGTAAGGATTATCTAACCACTTCATTTAATTCCATGAATGATATGATTATACCTTGCAATGTTAGCATGATAATGATTGCACGAAATAAATGAGTTTTGGTATATATTGATGTGACTAACGACGGGAAGTATTTGAATTTTATAAATTCTGAAAATGCTTCAGTGATGGTTGTAGCAATGAGATAGTATATGCATACTTACCAAGTGTTTGGTCAGTGGAAGCTCATGTTTCAGGTAGATTATTTTGAGAATGGCATTGAGAGGTAAGACCCTGACCAATGCTGGAATCTACCATGTAAAAGAGCTTGTTAAATTTGAATTGTGAATTTCAAATATTGCTGACAACCGCTAGCCATTGTTGGCTTGCATAAGATTGTGTTTGGATGTTTGAAACTCATGTTTCAGGTAGATTATTCGAGCATGGCAGTGAGAGGTAAGACCCTGACCAATGCCAAAATCTACAATTTATGAGAAAAAGTCTCATGGTTGTGAAAGTAGTTGATATACATAATGGGTTGTTAAATTCGAATTGTGGATTTCGGATTTAAGAGGTACTAACGGCTACTAATCATTGTTGGCTTGTGTGAGATTGTGTCAGGAGGGACACATGGTAAGTGGGTATTCATGTTATGATAGTAAGCATAAAAGTATAATGGGCATAGTAGTGCTGCTTACAAGAAACCCACAATTGAGCAAGTCAATTTCTGTAGTAGAGTTGCAAATTCTTATTGAATTTGATTGCTAAATGTCATTGCTTGGTTATGGAACTATCAATTTGGATTGTGGTATCAGGTAATGATTTACTATTTGTCTATTTGATGAATGTGTCAGGAGTACACACTGCAGGAAGATCATATGTGATGACCTGCAAGAGCCAAACATAATGGGAAGGTTTTCCCTTGGAAATGGGTTTCGGGTGAAACGCCATTGGACATTTTGGAAATGTCTCATCTGCACTGCATGTATGGTAATAACATGAGTGAGATGGTATGTGTTATGTCGGTAAGACATGTGTGAATGTGAAACGTAAACAGGAAGCAGGGATGGGGCCTTGGTTTGCTTAAACCTGGTGATTGGAAACCGCACAGACAGAGCTAGAGGGCTGACTTTCTTCTCCACAACCCCGGGATAGCACTAGAAGGGAATGCAGGGCCTGAGGGACTGTGTAGCAGAGAAGGGACTGATTCCTTGTGCTGGGTGCGTGTGTGGATGTTATAGAAGTCAGGCTAGTTCTGGTGTAGGTGTTCCTAGCTCTACAGCGACCTCACCAGCTTAGCATTCAGTTTTTCCCAACTCCTTGACGGTGCCTAACAGATACAAAGGCATACTGCGACGGAAAATGGATAAGTGTTCTGTAAACCTTGCTATGAATATGCATGTTTAATTATTAATTTTTATATGCAGAACATGTTCTGATTTATTTCCATGATGACTGTTGCTTGAGTATGCATAGGGCCTGCATGGTACACACCAGGAATGGGTGCACACTTTTCCGATGCCGAGTCATGAAAGGGTTTTCAATATTGATTACACTCTAGGGAGTGGACGCACTCCTGGTGTCTCAATATTTGATAGTGAATGATATGAAATGTGATTACAGTTTTAGAGAAATGATGCTGATGAGTTTGTTTGTATTGCTTGTGTTGCTTGTGTTGACAAGCTAAAGGTAAAGGTAAATGGTTGATATAAGTGTATTGTTGGTATAAGTGTATGTGTCATTGTTGACATAAGCGTATGATGGGTTGTGATATGCCTAAGGATCCATAGTAGATCCTAGACCTGGGAATGGTCATGATAAAGTTCCAAGCCCAGTTGACATGGTTATGTACTAGCTGGACATTAATTATTTGATGTTGTGGAGCAGCCAACGTGTTGACCTAACATCTAAGTCCATAGGCGATCCCAAGGCTTGCAAGGCGAAGCAGGATCCTATGGACGAACGAGGAAACACACAATACAGATAAGTATTGGATTATTTTGCTTATGAATATACATGTGTATATGATTTGGATATGATGTTTTAA
>LPNX010775903.1:34976-56606 GCA_001517045.1 Pseudotsuga menziesii
AGAGGACATCATTTACGCCGGGACTGCTTAGTGAGGGAACATGATGAAGGCGATAGCCGCAAAGTTCCTAAACTTCGAGATCAGCTAGAAGTTGAGAACCAGCAGGAAAATTCCATGGAAGCCGAGAGGCTTGGTCTTGAACGTTCAAAATAAATGATTGAACGTGGGGCAGATCTGCAAAATTTGAAATTTTGATGTGCAATTGTATATGTATTGTATATATGTAATGGAACACCGAGGACGGTGTTATTCCAAGGGGGAGGGGAATGTAATGTCCCCGGTTTTGACCCCGTTTGCATGATGTATATATTGTAATTAATCATGGTGAGGAGCTAAAGGCAAAAGCCCCACCATCGATTTGGTTGTGTATGTTTCGGCAATAGGGATAATTGCCGATGGTATGTCATGCTATCTGGCACATTTTAATTCGGCATCATGTAAATCCGCACATCAATTAAAATAAACCACAACCAGCTACGGCAGTGCAACATTGAATGAAAAGGGCATGGTTCCAAAGGATAAGGGGTGGGGGAAAAACCCAAGTTTGGTCACCTTGTTGATTTTCCATCTTCCCTTGTCAACCTCTTTAATGCTTCAGCTGGTGGTTGGGGGAGTTATTGCTGAAGTGGTGGTGGTTGTGGCAGGCTATCAGCCTTACCCACTTGCTCACTCCACCCATGTCTGCCCATTATTCTCCCTCACGCACTCTTCCCTGGTCAGTTCACTCTCACCACGATTTTGGGTTTGTTGGCTCCTCACGCACAGGCCCTGGGCGATTTTGGTCTCACGCAGGCATTTTCTTCCTCTTCACGAGTTGCTAAACGCTTAGGCACTTGCAATTCACGTCCTCCTGATTGCTGTGCATTCTCACGCAGAGAATTTCCCTCCCATTTCTCATTTTCGCGCACAGGAATTTCCTGGTTTTTACCCACGTCGTTTTCCTCTGCGGATTGGTGAATGGAGTGGCTGAATCTTTTCCCCATGGGTCGAATTGTGGGTTTTGCGTTGATTATTACCCACGCCCAGGCTGGGAGTCTGTAAATTTGTTTCTAGCGTGGTCTGTGTGAGTCTTCCCGTGGCTCAATTGCCTTGGACGAACTGTTGATTTTCCCCTGCTGTAAGTGTGTTTGCTGCTATGTTTGGGAATTTGTTGTGTGCCGCTTCAGAATCCTTATTTCCCTGTTTAAGCTGTGACAGCTAAGTAATTGCCTGAGTGCAATGGTTAGTCTTTGGACTGTGCTAGATTGTCTTTCCTGTTGAAAGCCTGTGAAACCCAGCTGTGTTGGTTTGTTGTTTATGTCCCCTTGGCTATGTATAAGCCTGCAATTGACCCTTATTCCAGAGGAATCATGCCCAGCTCGGGGGTGGCAGCATTGCTGAGAGACTGATGAGCACGCCGGCCTATGGTTGGGTGGAACGTTGCAGCGATGTAGCTGGTTGCAGGTGAATTCTTCATTGAAAGATAAGTACTGCTGTTTACTGCATCTCTGTAATTTATATTGATTGTAAATGCTGGAATGTCTATGTTTGCTTCCGCTGATTGTTTGAAGGACTGTGCATCCTTGTATGATGAATTATGCATCTGTGTATGCTTGTAAGTTTTAATTTCAGCATTTGATTTCTGTTTTATGTTCATGGGCTATTTTCCTGGCTGTGTTTTGATGTTCGTCGCGTCCTCTTCGTCGGTCGGAGGCATGGGGACGTGACATTATTGTCCAGTAATATGTTCCTTCAGTCTTCAGATTCATAGGTGGTCAGTGTTTTTTGTAGGTTCAATATGTTGTGATAGCATGTTGTTTTGTCCAATGGGTGATAGCAAATGCTAACCTCATCCCATCTCTCCTTAAATTTGTTTCTTTGATGCTATCAAAAGCAACTTGCATTTGGGCTGTGACTTATTACTAGCCATTTATGCTACCAACAAATAAACCAACCAAACCTAAATCTGTTATGTTTATATTAAACTATTGTAGTTCCTACTGATATGTCATCCACCATAAGTGCTAAGCTAGCAACTAAAGTGGTTGTTGAGATAGATACTAAGGCAGTTGTTGAACTAGAATTTATGGAAGCTATGATGACGAATCCCATGAATCTCCTTAAGGTATAACCAATAGATCCTACTGAGCAGATGTTAAGGCATTGAACTTGGAACTTGGAAATATTATTAATGCACGCTGACAGTATATAGTCATGGGTCTTCATGTGGAGAATAAGTTCAAGATTTTGCTGCTGTAGATGAAATGATTCATGGGAAGAGTGTAACCAGTAGTTTCCAGGCTACCATAAATTGAAATATCAATGCGGTAAAATCTTCACTCTTATATTGTGCTTACATACTTCCATTGGGCGTATTGGGAAGAATAAAGCTACTACAGGATTTGTTATACCAGAGTCTACTTCTTCATCCATTGATTGTCAGTCCCAGCACATTCTAAGGCTGCTATAGTACTTTCATAACTCTGTATTGTGAGTAAAATAACTCTCATTTCCAGATCTGAATATTTAAGTAAAAGATGAAGTTTTCCCAATAGTCATCTATAGCACATTTCAAATCTCGGCCATTATAAGATTTTCTCACTGCTATCACATTGTATGGCCACATTACTTGGGTATCTCAATGTTCATTTCCAGATCTGTCAACGGGATGCTATAGGCATGTAAAAAGCACCTTCTTACTATGTTTTTGGGAGTCTGTTTATTATCCATTTAAATCATTGTTAATGTTATTTCCTTGATATAATTTATGAGCATGTTATGTGAAGAATTGCCACTAAAATCTATGTTCAAGCAATGATACATTATTCAAAAAAAAAGCAAATGTTCAAGATGTTGTAGGTTTTTTGTTGTGATAGGTGGTCAGTGTTTTTTGTAGGTTCAATATGTTGTGATAGCATGTTGTTTTGTCCAACGGGTGATAGCAAATGCTAAACTCATCGCATCTCTCCTTGAATTTGTTTCTTTGATGCTATCAAAAGCAACTTGCATTTGGGCTGTGACTTCTTACTAGCCATTTATGCTACCAACAAATAAACCAACCAAACCTAAATCTGTTATGTTTATATTAAACTATTGTAGTTCCTACTGATATGTCCTCCACCATAAGTGCTAAGCTAGCAACTAAAGTGGTTGTTGAGATAGATACTAAGGCAGTTGTTGAACTAGAATTTATGGAAGCTATGATGACGAATCCCATGAATCTCCTTAAGGTATAACCAATAGATCCTACTGAGCAAATGTTAAGGCATTGAACTTGGAAATATTCTTCCAATTATTTCCCACTGGGTACTCAGACATATTCATCTCCCAAATTCACATATCTAGGTTTTTATTGCGGCTGTAAGAGGACGACAGCAAATTTCTGAAAACAGAGCAAATATTAGAAAGTGGCCCAACATTTCTGAAAACAGAGCAAATTTCTGCTCAGGTGTTAATTAATTCCTCCACCATCAAATTTATTTTTGGGTTAATTCATATGTATGTGAGGGGGAGTTATTTTGTTCCAGGCCAGGGGAAGAAACAAAAGTTAAAATAATATTTTCATTAGGAACAACTGTTTCTAGGCTGGGCATGTTCATTGGCAAATTCTTAACTGCAGCATCATACTTCTTTGTAGCTGATAGTTCAGTCACAGCAATGAATTGTGAACCAAATATGTCTCCGCTGGCAGCCACTAAAACAGCTAAAGGAATTGAACCATAAATTCTCTCAGTAGCAGATGATGTTTGTTGGGGCGCGTACCCTAAGGATTACTAGTTTTGGTAACTTCGCGGCTGTTGGTAAAGAGGAGCTATGGGTCAAGATAGTCTTAGGGGTGTCAGGGTAAGGAAAAACCCCCTTTTTGTAATAAACCCGTGGTTTAAATCCAGGGTTTAGGGTTTTTTTGGGTACCCATGGTTTAAGACCATGGTTTTGTAAAAATGCGCAGTATAAATAAGCGCTTATGTAAAGAAGATAGGTTAGGTTTTATGATGAAAGAAATATTAAGGCGAAGCTAAGATTGGTTTTGTGGAAAAAGGTTAAGTCCCAACTGTGTGTGTGGACGACCTCTGCAGCTGTGTGTGCAGAGGGTTTTTGTAAAGAAGATTGAGGAATGACCTACAGCTGTGTGCGCAGGGGCCTGCTGCTGTGTGTGCGGCTGTTGAGGACTGAAAAGGATCTGCAGCTGAGTGCGCAGATCAAACTGTGGTTTTGTAGCAAGTTGAATAGAACACAGTTTGTGGACGTAGCCCCTACACTGGGGGTGAACCACGTTACATCCGGTGTTGTGGTTTCTTGTGTTGTTTTTGTTTCTGTTTCTTTTATGCATTAATAACTATATACATCTCATAAGTTAGATCGCTGCTAACATTTACCTTCGCTGTGAATTCCCTGTAGTGGGTTGAGCAAGTCACGACTGTTTATTTATTTGCGAAGTTGTATGTGAATGAATGGTAAAGCTTGTAATTATTGATTAATAAGGTTATTAAAAGGCTAAGGTACAGTAATCCCCCTCTCTGCTTGCAGAAACCTGATTCTGCGGCACACCCATAGCAGTTTCGGGTGAGACTGCAACCTGCGCGCAGGTTGTTGCCGAAAGGGCCAACTCTGTGGGTCTTTTGTTGGTGCGCATTAAAAGATTAAACCCGGGTCTGCCCTATTGCCCAAAAAATTGGTTCCGTTGCCGGTTGAACTCAGTACCTGCTCAAGAGGGGTTTACCTTGTACCTCAGGGGTTATGTTCTGGAGGCCCTCTGTGAAGGAAATCATGGATTGGTTTGCTGAGACTTGTCTGAAATTCATGCAGCAAGAGAATACGAATCCGTGTCGACGCGCAAGTGACTTTTTACAAAGGTTAACGGAAAGGAGGATGAACTTTCAAGCTCAACGGATTCCTGTGTGGACCCCCGCAAGGGTCAATCTTGTGCCACACGTGAACAACGAGGTATCCCGCGCTGTCGATTTCTGGACGACGTGAACGTTGGAAGCCTTCGTGACAGAGTTTTCCATTGATACAAGCACTTCTTTCAGCGAAGCTGAACGGCAGTTTTTCAAAGGGCCCATGGTAAGTTTTTAAATTCCTTAAGCTTGAATATTAAAATACTATTGGTTGAGAAGGGTATATTATTTTTTGAATCAGACTGTTAGTTTAGTAGTACTAACATATGTTTGCAAGTGAGAATATTCTCAACGCACAAAGTGGGTTGCCATGAAGTGAGCAATGGTACAAAAGAGATTTTGAGTCCTACTCCTCAAGACAGACCACCGCATTCCCCCCTGTAAACCCTCCATAGCCAGACCATGAAGAAAACCCTTCAGTCGGAAACCCTCTTGTTACCCCCCAGCGTCGCTTTGTTACCCCTAAAGTTCGGTCGAAGTGTGACAAGCAACCAAGTCCAAGTATTCCGGCCACAGGTCAATCTTCCTAAATCCCCCTCCATCAACGTCTTGTCCCCCTCCCAACCCTCCCAGAACCACCATGGCCCACCTAGCTGATGACATTAAGCTTCCCATCTTCAAAGGAACGGGATCAGAAGATCCAGAACAGTTCTGGTTTTTATGTGAGGCCGTCTGGAACGTGAAGAGTATTACCGACCTGGATGTGAGAACCCCGCAGCTCATTACTTCCTTTCACGACCGGGATTTGACCTGGTTCATGAAATTCTCCAGTAATCAGCACCCCACTTTGGATGAAATCAAGGCCGCCATCATTAAGGAATTTAAGAAACCAAAGTCGGAATCGCAGAGCATCACTGAACTCAAAGAGATTCAACAGCGGCGTAGTGAATCTGTTTGGGACTTTGACCAGAGATTCAAAGTGCTATTAGACCAAGTCAGCTTCACCATTAGTCCTGCGCAGCACAAGGAATGGTTCATTGCAGCGTTATTGCCACATATCAGAACTCCGCTCATGCAACAGAAGATTGCTGACCAGCAAGAGGCTCTGGAAATCGCAATGAAGCTAGAGACCGCTCCCGTCGGAGATGATTCTGGTATTGCCCAAATCCAAGTGCAGCTGGCAGCGATGGCCCTAGAGCTTCGTGACATGAAGAAAGCTAAAACCAGTCGAGAGGAGGTCTGGTGTACGCAATGTCGGTCTGAAGGTCACAATAGGGACCAGTGCCCCGTGGTCAGAACATACCTAAATACGGGCACGCCCAACCAATTCAATGCCGGTGTTCTATATTGTGAGATTTGCCGAACCTTTGGCCAGCATCGCCCTGAGCATTGCCATCTTCTTCAGAGATATGTTCAAGTTACCAAAAACCCCTACTGCCAGTTCTGTAAGTCTGTAGGGCATAATGAAGACGAGTTTCGTATCTACGACCTTATGCGAGAACGCACCTCTGATGCCTACCGAGTCCACAATGAAGTTCCGAATAATGATGGCTATGGTTACCGTGGCAGTGCCTCCGGAAGAGGTGCTTTTGGCGGTCGTGGCCATGGTGGAATGACCGGAAGAGGTAGAGGCCAGGTTGTGTGTTACAATTATAACCAAGCTGGTCACTTGGCTCACGACTGTCGGAACCCCACTACGACCTGTCGGTATTGCCACGCAGTGGACCACGTGATTGAACAGTGCCCCCAGCTCCTCGCAAAGATTCAGGAAAACAACCAGGCTCCTACTCCAAATATTCAGTTGATTTCCATGGAGCAAAGACCTGCCCCAGCCCTCAATGTGGTTACCCAGAGTGGAGCTACGACGCATACTCAAGACTCGCCAAAGCAACCTGCCACGGTGTGCGTACAAAAGGCCTCCAAGAAAGTCCCAGTCCAGGAGGCCCGGTGCGATAGTGTTGACCCTGGCACTGTAGAAGTACCTGCGCGGCAACCTCAGCAGGCGTTGCAGCCACAAGAGGCCTCGGCGGATAAAGTAAGTACACTATCCTCTTTCTTGCAGAGATGTATGAAACTCTTGCGAAATCAGAACGCTCTAAAAGAGCTGCAAAAAGTTCTTGCTGTCACAGACCCTCAGAGAGGAATTGATCAGGAGAAAACTGTTAGTCGTGTCCGAAGAACGGGAAGGGAAATGAGATTGAACGTTCAGATAGGAGAATATGATATGACTGATGTCATTTTGGACCTTGGATCAGACGTTAATGTCCTACCCAAGCAGACCTGGGGACAAATGGGAAAGCCTTCCCTGGTTTGGTCACCTATACAACTATGACTAGCTAACCAGCAAAGGATTGTACCGCTAGGGAGACTTCTTAGTGTTCCAATCGACATCAATGGGGTCAGTACTCTAGCAAATTTTGAAGTTATTGAGATCATTGATGACAGCAACCCTTACCCAGCCCTATTGGGAATTGAGTGGGCCATGGCCAATGCTGCAATCATCAACCTTAAAAGGAGACAGATGAACTTCGAAGGAAATGGCCTGCGTGTTATTATACCCCTCGACCCATCCCAAGGAGAACGATATACAGAACCACTCAGAGATGAAGGGGATCAGGATACTCTAGACCACATCTACAACATCACAGCCAAGGATGCAGATTATGTCGAGCCTAATGATGATGGTGTAATGGATTGGCAATGTGATAGCTCCTGCATGTCTAATTCAGACGATGGTCTGGAGGATTGGCAGAATCAACTATACGAGCTACATGGCCATAGATGCGCGCAGATCACTCAGTCTCTTCGACACCTTAGCACACAGCCTAGAGAATTGCCTGCACTGGTTGGGATGACAGACCCTGGAAAATTTATTGCACCTATGTCAGAACAAGTACCTCCGTCACAAAACACCCAGAGTCTGTAAATAGCAGTCGAAGCTACAGCAGCATGGGGGACCGGTCATACAAAGTCTCAAACCCGTCGCGGAACCTACCATAAATTCCTGCGCCCCAAAGTCATAAGGCAAGCGCAAGAAGTGCGAAGTAAGTTCAAGGCGCGGAATAGCCTTCAGGGACATTTGAGGCAGAAATATACAGCAATGGAAAACACACCTCGTAAGGAGTGGATGCATAAGTTCATACATATCTTGGACCCTATAGCGAAAAATGGGCATATGAAGGTTGAGCTCCGCCACAATACTGTAAGTGGGGATGATCTTGTGGATCGCTTTTTGATCGCATTTCCCATTAATAAAAGTGGTCCTGTTTTAGATATAGCTTTCTGATCAAACCAGGACAAGGCAAATGTTGATCATCCAGGAATTGGATACCAAATCAAGGGGCAGAGCCAAGACGCTAGTGCCTCAAATCTAATAGTCCTGTCGCAGATACTACCCGGTCGGGTCGAAGGGCACTATTGGGCCGAGGTTGCATATTGCCCCGAGGCTTCAACCATGATTCTGCCGCGGCCCAAAAATGTAGCGAGGCTCAAAATATGACCATTGGGAGGCAGCCAATTTGGAGGCGGCGGGATTTTAATTGCTTTAAATGACTGTACTAAGACCAGTACCGGCAATCGCACTCCACATGGACAAGATTTTCATCAGATTTGGTGCCTTCAATGCACTGTCCTACCCGATTTGATTGATGGCATGTATAAGAAGATACCTAAGTTAGGAAAATTTGCATCCTGCATTTCTTCAAGATTTCTGAGTGAACCCATGACCACCGAACGCGAGATTGACGCCTTGGTCAGAGAGTTCGAGCAAGAGGGTTTGATCACCTGCTCTAATCGGCCTCCTGCCATAGCTCACTGTGAAGCCACTCCTTCAGCACCACCACGGCCGATGCAGACACGGTCTGCCAAGAAAAAGTCTAGAACTGAAATTCGCACCAAGTGCAACCAATACCGGCCGCAGCAAACAGGGAAAACACCAGCAGCTCATCCTATGGAGCCCTCTGGTTCCGCACAAGCCCCGGCCGGGGGAAGGGAGAATATTCCGCCACCACGGCCACCATATCTACCACCTGTTCGCCCAGGAACTGCGTTACCCCGTCGGACAAAGCAATTTACATTAGCCACACCCTCGTTGCCACCAGGAGTACAGTTGATTGAAAGTATGACAGGGAAGATTGATCGGATTAAGTACAGCGATCACGACACCAATGACCATGGAAAGTTTCCACAGTTTGAACCAGCAGAATACTTGCACCACGTCAAGTACCCAGATCATAGGGTCACACTACTGGAAGTGAAAACATGGGCTGCGGGCCTGGACAAAGCTGGCCTACTCAAGCTATTTAACATTCCTCATTTCGGACATGGCATACATGTGACTGTAGTGGCCAAGCAGTTACTAGCCCTAGTGCATGACAGTTATTTATGGATAGGGGACCAGCAAATTCCTATTGACGCTGCCCTCATCCATAGGATCACAGGTTTACCCATGGCGGGACCTGATCCGGGAACCGAATTTCCGTCCAAACATGATGATACAAAGCTCGCGCAAACCATGAAGGAGCGGTTTGTCTTGACAAAAGGGAAACGGGGGTATCACACTTCCACGATTCGGGAGTAGCCCATTCAGTTTGCAGCTGAACTCTTAGCCTACAAACTCATATGGAAATGCAGGCCAGCTGAAGTACCTGCCCCGGTTATCCGGATTGCTATGAACTGCGCTGAGGGGTATACTTATAATTGGGTCGGATATCTTGCGAAGGAGTTTTTGGAGGATGCCCGCGATGCGCAAGAAAAAGGTAGACCTTTTCATTATTCCTGGCTTATAATCCTTATTGCATTAGTTGGGTGGAAAGAACCCACTGAAGCCCAGTTTGTCGAAATAAACCCCAGCACACCAGGGGCAGCAAGGTATGCCTCCCTATGGATATCCTCAGATAAGGAAGCCCAGCAGATGACGAACACTGTGTTCGTCTTTTATGCTATGAGTATTCACTATGAGATTGTGTGAACACCTCGACTTACCAACAAAGTGTTCTCTCAATACGAAGGCGTCGTGCACTTCAGTGCCGATATGCATCATGTTTTCATTCAAGCTCGTGCAGATCCACAACGGCAATGCTTCAAATTACCATATGTAGTCACCGAACCAAATATCAGGCGGATAGTTCAGCACTGTCCGGCCGAATGGCTGAAAGATTTAGGGAAGAAACCCTCTATTTCAGTTCCCCCAACTACCAATATTGGCGCAGGTACTAGTCAGGCGCAGCAGCAAATCCCATTGGAAGATAGCGAAGACCTAAGTGATTCGCAGAGGGATGACGACGACCAGGATGGAGATGGCGGACAGGATGAAGAGGATGGGCAGGATGAACAGGATGGATAGGATGAGGAGTCGGTCAAGACCATATCAGATCCTAACCCACAAACAAAGTGCAAGTCACCAGAAGTAGCCGAGGTAACCAAGCCGCAGTCCCGCAAAAAGGCAAAAGTGTCCAAGGACAAAGATATTGAGGAAGAAGCCACTGTTACGCTGGATGCACTGGAGCATGCTCTAGAACAGTCTACATCAGCGCTTACTAAAAAATGGTCAGAGTTTGCGGAACTGCATCTTGCCGGGCTCTCAGGTATCGCAAACAGGGTATCGGAGCTAAAAGAGCTAGCAGCAAAATCAGCACACAGTACAGCGACAAGTAGCACTACAGCACCCACACAGCAGGATATTAGGCAATGGCCACCCAGAGATCACCAGGCATAGGTACCAAGTGCAACTCTGATACAGCCTGACACCGATCCCCAACCCTAGACGGATATCACTGCGGGGCTTGATTATACAAAGATGTCTATGTCAGAGCTACACTTCTGCCAGCTCGCGATTACAAAGGAGATCCATGCCTGAACCCAATTTTCCCAAATCCAATTGGAAGACACCATCAAAAAAAACAAAACCTTTGCAGCATGCCTAGAAGAAATCGCACAAAAGAAGAAAGAGGCTGAACATACAACAACTACGTTGATGTGAGCATTGGACGAGGCATGTTGGAGTCTTTCTGACTCCGACATACAGGGCACAGAGGAACCAGAGCAGAGAATCACTAAGCTGTGAGACTATGCTCAGCAGTCCCGTAGTGAGGTTGAAAGGATGAAGATAGAACACCAGCACCAAATAGAATAACTTCAACTGCGCATTCTTCCTGAGACTCCACCAGAGGTCCGAGAACAGCGCCAGCAGGACATCAAGGCTTCAGCAGCAAAAATATCAGATAATGTGGCCAGCGCCGCAAAACTAATGGAAGACAGCATAGAAGCATGGGCGAACCTACAGGACCATCCAGATGTAGGTAAGATCCAGGAAACCATCAAGCTGCACCAGGATGAATTAGACGCAGTCAGAATAGAAATCAAGACGCTACCACCTATACAGAAGATGGCTAAAGTGAAGCACAGCAAGGAACTTCAGCAGGAAATCGAGTCCTGCAGGACGAAGGTAACAATGCTGGAAAATGCGTTACATCCCCTGGTTGATGAAGCATTAGAATTGACCAATACTGCGGAAAGCCAGCTCAAAATTTTGAAGACCTATGACACTTTTGCGCAGGAAAAGGCTGACACAGACTCATCTTCAGTATTACAGGAATTGGTGGAAAAGGAGAAAGCCGCTGATGATATATTGCATAATCTCACCATTCGCTTCTAGACCCTTGCGCAGAAGATTCTCCCGCCAGAGTCCTCGCAGAGTGTCCCGGGACGGGCCACTAGTGAGTCTTAGGGGCCTGTTGGGGTGCGTACCCTAAGGATTACCAGTTTTGGTAACTTCGCGACTGTTGGTAAAGCGGAGCTATGGGTCAAGATAGTCTTAGGGGTGTCAGGGTAAGGCAAAACCCCCTTTTTGTAATAAACCCGTGGTTTAAATCCAGGGTTTAGGGTTTTTTTGGGTACCCATGGTTTAAGACCATGGTTTTGTAAAAATGCGCAGTATAAATAAGCGCTTATGTAAAGAAGATAGGTTAGGTTTTATGATGAAATAAAGATTAAGGCGAAGCTAAGATTGGTTTTGTGGAAAAAGGTTAAGTCCCAGCTGTGTGCATGGACGACCTCTGCAGCTGTGTGCGCAGAGGGTTTTTGTAAAGAAGATTGAGGAACGACCTGTAGCTGTGTGCGCAGGGGCCTGCTACTATGTGCACGGCTGTTGAGGACTGAAAAGGATCTATAGCTGAGTGCGCAGATCAAACTGTGGTTTTGTAGCAAGTTGAATAGAACACAGTTTGTGGACGTAGCCCCTACACTGGGGGTGAACCACGTTACATCCGGTGTTGTGGTTTCTTGTGTTGTTTCTGTTTCTGTTTCTTTTATGCATTAATAACTGTATACATCTGATAAGTTAGATCGCTGCTAACATTTAGCTTCGCTGTGAATTCCCTGTAGTGGGTTGAGCAAGTCACGACTATTTATTTATTTGCGAAGTTGTATGTGAATGAATGGCAAATCTTGTAATTATTGATTAATAAGGATATTAAAAGGCTAAGGTACAGTAATGCCCCTCTCTGCTTGCAGAAACCTGATTCTGCGGCACCCCCATAGCGGTTTCGGGTGAGACTGCAACCTGCGCGCAGGTTGTTGCCGAAAGGGCCAACTCTGTGGGTCTTTTGTTGGTGCGCATTAAAAGATTAAACCCGGGTCTACCCTATTGCCCAACAATGTTGAACAAGAAGATTTCATTTGCAGAGCCTCCAATGAAATGAGGCTAGTTTCTTCAGCCCGAGTGAAAGGTTTGATAGATCCAATGTTCCACCAGACTGTGCCATAGTTGGAAAATTTTGACCTAAAGATGTATGCACAAGATCAGACCTCACAGAAGTAGCGTTTGAGGATGATACACCTGCCACTAAAATTGACGTGTTTGGCTGCTGATGTAAATTAATTGAGGTGCAATATGATCCTGCTGGTATTATTGAGTTGGAATTTAGTTTGTGAGGACTGTTGAAAGCCAAAACAAAGATTCTACAGGAGCCAAAACAAATGTCCAAATGAATACAACACCCTATTATGGATATTCTGGAAACCACAACATACATAAATCCTAGTTGCAGGTCACGTCTTTTATTTTTCATGTCTCTTTCTTTCCAACTTAGGATACAAGGTACTGAAAAAGATTATTTGAATTTACGAAATTATTGTTAAGTAATTTATATGAGTCAGTTAGGTTCCTTTCAAGGGGTTCAATTGTGTTTCATTTAATTCTAGAGGTAGAAAGCTAAGATGATTGGTCGGCACCAGCAAGATACAATTTTATTCGAAATGCATAAAAAGCTATGAAACATGACATAGCCATATAGGCCTCCGTGTCCGTGTCCAATGGGTCGGGCATGTGACATGACCTGACAAATGTCAAACATGAGTTTTAATGTGTCCTAAAATGCATGACATGTTTTGGGCACATGTCAGGATAGAAAATGAAAGATAAGGAGAATACCACTTCTAAGGCACTGGCAAGCACACCTCCAACAAGCAAGATAATGACCATACAATCAAAAGCGGTCTTAAAACTAATGACCTGCTACCATTACTATTTCATTTACAAAGCCTCCAATGAAATGAGGCTAGTTTCTGCAGCCCGGGTGAAAGGTTTGATAGATCCAATGTTCCACCAGACTGTGCCATAGTTGGAAAATTTTGACCTAAAGATGTATGCACAAGATCAGACCTCACAGAAGTAGCATTTGATGATGATACACCTGCCACTAAAACTAACGTGTTTGGCTGCTGATGTAAATTAATTGAGTGGCAATATGATCCTGCTGGTATTGCTAAGTTGGAATTTAGTTTGTGAGGACTGTTGAAAGCCAAAACAAAGATTCTACAGGAGCGAAAACAAATGTCCAAATGAATACAACACCCTATTATGGATATTCTGGAAACCACAACATATATAAATCCTAGTTGCAAGTCACATCTTTTATTTTTCATGTCTCTTTCTTTACAACTCAGGCTACAAGGTACCGAAAAAGATTATTTGAATTTAGGACATTATTGTTAAGTAATTTATATGAGTCAGTTAGGTTCCTTTCAAGGGGTTCAATTGTGTTTCATTTAATTCTAGAGGTAGAAAGCTAATATGATTGGTTGGCTCCAGCAAGATACAATTTTATTCGAAATGCATAAAAAGCTATGAAACATGACACAGCCATATAGGCCTCCGTGTCCGTGTCCAATGGGTCAGGCATGTGACATGACCTGACAAATGTCGGACATGAGTTTTAATGTGTCCTAAAATGCATGACATGTTTTGGGCACGTGTCAGGATAGAAAATGAAAGATAAGGAGAATACCACTTCTAAGGCACTGGAAGGCACACCTTCAACAAGCAAGATAATGACCATACAATCAAAAGCGATCTTAAAAATAATGACCTGCTACCATTACTATTTCATTTGCAGATCCTCCAATGAAATGAGGCTAGTTTCTTCAGCCTGAGTGAAAGGTTTGATAGATCCAATGTTCCACCAGACTGTGCCATAGTTGGCAAATTTTGACCTGAAGATGTATGCACAAGATCAGACCTCACAGAAGTAGCATTTGATGATGATACAACTACCACTAAAACTGACGTGTTTGGCTGCTGATGTAAATTAATTGAGTGGCCATATGATCCTGCTAGTATTGCTGAGTTGGAATTTAGTTTGTGAGGACTGTTGAAAGCAAAAACAAAGATTCTACAGGAGCCAAAACAAATATCCAAATGAATACAACACCCTATATGGATATTCTGGAAACCACAACATACATAAATCCTAGTTGTAGGTCACTTCTGTTATTTTTCATGTCTCTTTCTTTACAACTCAGGCTACAAGGTACTGAAAAAGATTATTTGAATTTAGGACATTATTGTTAAGTAATTTATATGAGTTAGTTAGGTTCCTTTCAAGGGGTTCAATTGTGTTTCATTTAATTCTAGAGGTAGAAAGCTAAGATGATTGGTCGGCTCCAGCAAGATACAATTTTATTCGAAATGCATAAAAAGCTATAAAACATGACACAGCCATATAGGCCTCTGTGTCCGTGTCCAACGGATCGAGCATGTGACATGACCTGACAAATGTCATACATGAGTTTTAATGTGTCCTAAAACACATGACATGTTTTGGGTACGTGTCAAGATAGAAAATGAAAGATAAGGAGAATACCACTTCTAAGGCACTGGAAAGCACACCTCCAACAAGCAAGATAGTGACCATACAATCAAAATCGGTCTTAACAATAATGACTTGCTACCATTACTATTTCATTTACAGAGCCTCCAATGAAATGAGGCTAGTTTCTTCATCCCGAGTGAAAGGTTTGATAGATCCAATGTTCCACCAGACTATGCCATAGTTGGCAAATTTTGACCTGAAGATGTATGCACAAGATCAGACCTCACAGAAGTAGCATTTGATGATGATACAACTGCCACTAAAACTGACATGTTTGGCTGCTGATGTAAATTAATTGAGTGGCCATATGATCCTGCTGGTGTTGCTGAGTTGGAATTTAGTTTGTGAGGACTGTTGAAAGCCAAAACAAAGATTCTACAGGAGCCAAAACAAATGTCCAAATGAATACAACACCCTATTATGGATATTCTGGAAACCGCAACATACTTAAATCCTAGTTGCAGGTCACTTCTGTTATTTTTCATGTCTCTTTCTTTCCAACTCAGGCTACAAGGTACTGAAAAAGATTATTTGAATTTAGGACATTATTGTTAAGTAATTTATATGAGTCAGTTAGGTTCCTTTCAAGGGGTTCAATTATGTTTCATTTAATTCTACATGTAGAAAGCTAAGATGATTGGTCGGCTCCAGCAAGATACAATTTTATTTGAAATGCATAAAAATCTATGAAACATGACACAACCATATAGGCCTCCATGTCTGTGTCCAATGGGTCGGGCATGTGACATGACCTGACAAATGTCGGACATGAGTTTTAATGTGTCCTAAAACACATGACATGTTTTGGGCACGTGTCAAGATAGAAAATGAAAGATAAGGAGAATACCACTTCTAAGGCACTAGCAGGCACACCTCCAACAAGCAAGATAGTGACCATACAATCAAAATCAGTCTTAAAAATAATGACCTGCTACCATTACTATTTTATTTGCAGAGCCTCCAATGAAATGAGGCTATTTTCTTCATCCCGAGTGAAAGGTTTGATAGATCCAATGTTCCACAAGACTGTGCCATAGTTGGCAAATTTTGACCTGAAGATGTATGCACAAGATCAGACCTCACAGAAGTATCATTTGATGATGATACAACTACCACCAAAACTGATGTGTTTGGCTACTGATGTAAATTAATTGAGTGGCCATATGATCCTGCTGGTATTGCTGAGTTGGAATTCAGTTTGTGAGGACTGTTGAAAGCAACAGGCACACCGGATTATGGAGGTTTATAAGTTGAATATATTCCTGACAAAGTATTAGTTTCAGAAGTTAGTTTAACAGTCCCAGTATCTATGTGGGAATCCATATTTGTGCCCTTTGGACCAAATTTCAATTCTTCATGAGTCTTAGGAAGCTAGCAGTTGCTGCAACACTGGAAAGGTAGTCCAACAAATGGGTAATGTACACGTAAGAACACTTGAGCTCATGTACGTTGAATTCATGATATTATCGCAGGTTCAAACACTGGCCCATCACCAAGGATTAAAATTTGTTTAACAAGTCCCCCTCACTAATAAGGTACCTGAAAAACAATTGATATTGGATATTAAATGCTACAAATAGGAGGACTATGAGAAAAAAGCTCCCAAAAGAGATTGCTAATTAAATTTTAAAAATTGCTATTCCTTTAAGGCATTGGATGACTCCCTGAACAATGTGTTATGGGAAAACAGAGGTTTCCAAATAAGAGGCAACAATTAGAATTCTAGCTCATTGTGCCCTATTGTTAAAATGAAAGCTAACTCCAGCTAGATTTCTATCATGGTGTAATGAGCTAACACACATAAGCTTTCCCTTATAGTGCCATGTTGTTAGAAGGAAAGCTAACTCTAGCTAGATTTCCATCATGGTGTACTGTATTTGATGACAATGTGGTTGTGTCAGATGGAAACTACCTTATAAAATCTAACAAACATTAGGTTTACTCATCATGCAATGTTTTAAGAACAAAAGTTAACTCCAGCTAGATTTCCATCATGGTGCATTGTGATTGATGACAATGTGGTTGTGCTAGATGAAAAACTATACTATAGAAGCTTACACATTAGATTTCCCTCACCATGCAACTATTTAATGATGAAATCTAACTCCAGCTAGATTTCCAAAATGATGCAATGTCCTTGATGACAATGTGGTTTTATTACATAGAAAACTCCCTTATGAAAGAGAACACACATTACGTTTCACTAATCGTGCCATGTTGTTAAAATAAAAGCTAACTCCAGCTAGATTTTCATCATGGTGTAATGAGCTAACACACATAAGCTTTCCCTTATAGTGCCATGTTGTTAGAAGGAAAGCTAACTCAAGCTAGATTTCCATCACGGTGTAATTTATTTGATAACAATGTGGTCGTGTTAGATGGAAAACTACCTTATGAAAGTGAGCATACATTAGTTTTACTCATTGTGCAATGTTTTAAGAACGAAAGCTAACTCAAGCTAGATTTTCATCATAGTGCATTGTGATTGATGACAATATGGTTGTGCCATATGTAAAACAACATTATGAATACTAACATACATTAGATGTCACTTATCGTGCAATGATTTAATGATGAAATCTAACTCTAGCTAGATTTCCATCATGATGCAATGTGATCGATGACGATGTGGTTGTGTTAGATGGAAACTACCTTATGAAAGATAAAACATATTAGATTTCACTCATTGTCCCATGTAGTTAGAAGAAAAGTTAACTCTAGCTAGATTTCCATTATGGTACATTGTGATTTTTGACAATGTGGTCGTGCTAGATGGAAAAATACCCAATGAAGGTTTACACACATTAGATTTCACTCACCATGCAATGATTTAAATATTAAAGCTAAATCCAGCTAGATTTCCATCACGGTGCAATGTGATTGATGATGATGTGGTTTTTTTGGAAATCTAACTCCAGCTAGATTTCCAAAACGATGCAATGTTCTTGATGACAATGTGGTTTTATTACATAGAAAACTCCCTTATGAAAGTGGACACACATTAGTTTTCACTAATCATGCCATGTTGTTAAAATAAAATCTATCTCCAGCTAGATTTTCATCATGGTGTAATGAGCTAACACACATAAGATTTCCCTTATAGTTCCATGTTGTTAGAAGGAAAGCTAACTCAAGCTAGATTTCCATCACGATTTAATGTATTTGATAACAATGTGGCCATGCTAGATGGAAAACTACCTTATGAAAGCTAGCATAAATTAGTTTTACTCATTGTGCAATGTTTTAAGAATGAAAGCTAACTCAAGATAGATTTTCATCATGGTGCATTGTCATTGATGACAATATGGTTGTGCCAGATGTAAAACTACATTATGAATACTAACACACATTAGATATCACTTACTATGCAATGATTTGAGGATGAAATCTAACTCTAGCTAGATTTCCATCACGGTGCAATGTGATCGATGACAATTTGGTTGTGTTAGATGAAAAACTACCTTATGAAAGCTAACGCACATTGTATTTCACTCATTGTCCCATGTAGTTAGAAGAAAAGTTAACTACAGCTAGATTTCCATCATGGTACATTGTGATTGATGACAATGTGGTCATGTTAGATGAAAAATACCCGATGAAGGATTACACACATTAGATTTCACTCACCGTGCAATGATTTAAATATTAAAGCTAACTCTAGCTAGATATCCAGCATGGTGCAATGTGATTGATGACGATGTGGTTTTTTTGGAAATCTAACTCCAGCTATATTTCCAAAACGAAGCAATGTCCTTGATGACAATGTGGTTTTATTATATAGAAAACTCCCTTATCAAAGTGGACACACATTAGTTTTCACTAATCGTGCCATGTTGTTAAAATAAAAGCTAACTCCAGCTAGATTTCCATCATGGTGTAATGAGCTAACACACATAAGCTTCCCCTTATAGTTCCATGTTGTTAGAAGGAAAGCTAACTCAAGCTAGATTTCCATCTCGGTGTAATGTATTTGATAACAATGTGGCTGTGTTAGATGGAAAACTACCCTATGAAAGCTAGCATACATTAGTTTTACTCATTGTGCAATGTTTTAACAACGAAAGCTAACTCAAGCTGGATTTTCATCATGGTGCATTGTGATTGATGACAATATGGTTGTGCCAGATGTAAAACTACATTATGAATACTAACACACATTAGATGTCACTTACCGTGCAATGATTTAAGGACAAAATCTAACTCTAGCTAGATTTCCATCACGATGCAATGTGATCGATGACGATGTGGTTGTGTTAGATGGAAAACTACCTTATGAAAGCTAACGCATATTAGATTTCACTCATTGTCCCATGTAGTTAGAAGAAAAGTTAACTCCAGCTAGATTTCCATCATGGTACATTGTAATTGATGACAATGTGGTCGTGCTAGATGGAAAAATACCCGATGAAGGCTTACACACATTAGATTTCGCTCACAGTGCAATGATTTAAATATTAAAGCTAACTCCAGGTAGATTTCCATCACGGTGCAATGTGATTGATGACAATGTGGTTTTTTTAGATGAAAAACTCTCTTACAAAATCAAACTCACATTAGCTTCCACTCATCATGCCATGTTAGTAGGAAACTGACTCCAGATAGATTTCCATCATGGTGCAATGAGCTAACACACATAATCTTTTACTCATCATGCCATGTAGTTAAAAGGAAAGCTAACCCCGGCTAGATTTTCATAATGGTGAAATGAGCCAACACACATAATATTTTACTCATTGTGCCATCTTCTTAGATAGAAAACTACCTTACGAAGGTAACACACATTAACTTTCACTTATCGTGCCATTTAGTTAGAAGGAAAACTAACTCCAACTATATTTTCATCATGGTGTAATGAGTTAACACACATCGCTTTTACTCATCGTGCCATGTTGTTAGAAGGAAAACTGACTCTCGCTAGATTTGCATCATGGTGTAATGTATTTGATGAAAATGTGCATGTTTTAGATGGAAAAATACTTTATGAAAACTAACACACATTAGCTTTCACTCACCATGCAATTTTTTAGGAATGAAACCTAACTCAAGCTAGATTTTCATCATGGTGCAATGCGACTGATGACAATGTGGTTGTGTTATATGGAAAACTACCTTATGAAAGATAACACACATTAACTTTCACTTATCGTGCAATGGTTTAAGAATGAAAGCTAACTCCAGCTAGATTTTCATCATGGTGCAATGTGATTGATGACAATGTGGTTGTGCTAGATGGAAAACTACCCTATGAAACCTAACACACATTGTGTATTGTTTGAAGAATGAAAACTAACTCCATCTAGATATCCATCATGATGCAATGTGATTGATGACATTGTGGTTGTGTTAAATAGAAACTGCCTTATGAAAAATAACACACATTTTCTTTCACTCATCATGCCAAGTTGTTAGAGAGAAATCTAACTCCAACTTAATTTTTGTCATGGTCATGGAGTTAGCTTTTGCTCTAACAACTTGGCACGATGAGTGAAAGCAAATATCATGGAGTTATCTTTCGCTCTAACAAATTGACATGTATGTTCAGATAGAATCTCTTATTTGATGACAATGTGGTTGTGCTAGATGAAAAACTACCATAAGAAATCTAACACATACTAACTTTCATTGGCCATGCAATTTTATTATAAGGTAAACTAACTCGAAATAAATTTCCATAATGGTGCAATGTATTTGATCATAATGTGGTTGTGTTGGATGAAAAATTACCTTATGTAAGCTAACACTATGATTAGCTATTATCATGAGCCATTTAATGATCATCATGATTAGCTATTATAATGACCTCCACAATTGTTTTTGTACATATACTTACAAATAGAATGATGCGTGCATTTATAATATTTTTGAATTCATGTTTTTTTCAATAATTTGAAATTGTGGTAATAGTTTTTTTTCATTTTTTTTCTAGAAACAATGCCAGTTTAATGCGAGTAAAATTGCAAAAGAAGCGACTTCAAAAGGTTAGAGTTCTTTATCTTCTTCATATGTATGAATTGAGATGTTATAAAATATGTTTTCATATTACTCTTTAATTGATGCTTTTAATTGTTTTCGAAACTACCATAATATTTTCTACAAATGTTTTCAGATGCTAAGAACCATGATACAAATGAAATTTCAAAGAAATCATCAAGGAAAAGAAAGAACACAAATATGACACTACAAAAGTCTCCAACAGTTGGTATGGCATTTTCAAATTTAGTTATTTACAAATAATTATACTATATTCTAGTATGCAATTTCACACTAGATGAACTTTGATATATCATTATGTGGGTAGTAAACTTCCATAGCACATAAACTTCCTTGTTCTTCTGCATGTGAATGAAAAATTCTTTGTTCTTCTGCATGTGAATTAAAATGATGTATTATATGGTAGATTATTAATGTTTGATATTTCATGTTTTCTTTAACCATTGCAAACAATTTTTTCTACTATTGTTTCCAGATACTATTGAATCTGATGCAAATGAAACTACAATTAAAGCATCTAAGAAAAAACGAAAAGCAAGTGGTACACAATCAAAGCCTACTCAAGTTAGCATGGTAGTTTTATATATTATTTATTCTAATTTAGTATTGTTAGACTATATGATATTTTCAAATTTTAATAGAATATTAAATGACGATATTTATAATTATAA
>LPNX010775905.1:0-75742 GCA_001517045.1 Pseudotsuga menziesii
ATATATATATATATATATATATATATATATATATTATATATTGTCAAACAGTAAACGCCTATACCATTATTTACCATATGATCAATGCAAATAACCAAATTCTAAACCAACGCGTATTCAGATAAGTTTTCAAACAAAAAAAAACAGTTTCCAAACAACAAAAAATTAAACTGAAGCGTATCCATTGCATTGGAAGAGGTAACATCTGAAGGGTTAGATAGCTAGAGTGAAACTCAGAATCTCTAGAAAGACAAAAATAATTCTATCTACCGGAGAGAGATCTTAACGCCAAGTTATGATCGGGACACAAGCCGAACTTGAAGTTATCAATCTCATGTACAGCTAAGCGCTGATTTCCTATTGCGTGAACTAGAAGTGACAGTTTTTTTATGTAAGACTTAGCGCAGGCTTTCCATCACGATGGGAGATGCCTTGGAGGACTGTTAGGTATGGAAACAAGCCTAAACCAAGTTTGCAGAAATAAAGGAGGGCGAAAGGGAAAAGAGTTCGACGCAAGCCTCTGTACCAGATCCGAGACTTTGTACTGTCTGTTTACTTTGGTGGTGTTTAAGCATACACACCGCAGGTTTAAAGGAGAGAAAAGAAAGAAAGAAAGCAATAACAAAACCTACTTAATCACCAAAGAGGAAATAGGGGTATGATCTTATGTGCTGAGAACCACACACACGCAGACTTCCACATTTCAACATGCAACTTCAGAGGTCTCTCCTGGTCTAGTATAAACACAGACATTGGCTTAAACATGGGTTCTGTGTGACCGGGTTTAAAGATAATGGACAAAACAAGCTTTGAGAATCCTGCGCATACATCAATACGTAGATCTCATCATACAACTAAAATGACGGCATTATCTAAATATAGAGGGCGCTTCCATTACAGATCTGATCAAACAACCAAAACAACAACACTGACTATGTACCGAGATCGTCTTCATACATATGCATTCAAGATCTAAAAACATGAAGGCGCTAATTCTCTACAGAGAATGTCTCCAAAACACAGAGATACAACGATTTCAATAATCAAATCGTGGAGGTTACGTACACAGATTTAAAGGGATCTGGTCCTTAAACCGGCAACGATTTTGTGAATAGATCCACACAAATAAGAAGTCTCAAAATACGGAAATGATGATCCACACATTAATGCAGTCGCGGGCATATAGATACACACAGTAATGAAAATATTGCAGTTAGGTTAAAACTCGAAAATGGATACTGAAATTATATTCAGATTCATAAAAGAAAGCAGTCACGGATTGAAAAAAAAATTGCCCATACTGATTATAAGATTCATAACCCTAATATTACCATTTATGATAAGATATTGCAGGGGTGGGACAACCGAATATATTGCAGGGTTGGGACAACCGAATAAGTTCAGATTAAGTTTATGGAGTGAAATCACAACATCTTGGAAAGAGATCCAGGCGATAAAGAAACCGTAGGCTTCTAAAAATGAGATTCATACTCAAGGAAAACGCAGCATTTGAAAGTTAAACTCATTTTTAGGAAAAACAAACGCAGGAAGCCAAGAGCGTGGAAGGGAATCACACGTAGGTATACATCTGCAGATCTAAAACGTTTTCTAAAATAAAGAAGTCACCGAACAATTCATGAGATCTATTCAGTTCCAATCCTGAAAAGGACATTGTCCATATCCAACAATTTTCAAGGAAATGCATGCATAAAAAAAAAAAAAAAACGCATAAGCTTAGCAATGTAAAGTTCAGATCTCAAATCGCTGGCCATGAGGTATAAATTCCAGATCTATATGTATAGTACAAATTGCATGGAAGAATTTGAAAATTTTCAATACTTACTTGAAAAAAATAACAACTTGGCGATTCAACTCCTCCCAACCATAGGAGGCAGGAACTCAACAGTTTTCTCTGCTCCACCCTCGAGCTGGATCACCAACCATGCACCCGAACAACAAGACACTTCCACGCGGCACTCAACCTCGATTCCGTAACAAGTTCCCACGATGGACTTATAAAAAAAATAGAAGAATTCTCAACAATCATTCTTCCCATGCACAACACGGCGTCCCATGCTATTCCAGTGCACCCATATAAATAATTTTGCCCAGGTCTTATGCCATCCTCAATCAAATTTCCAATCAGATCCCTAAATCCCTATGATTTAGGATCTTGTCTGGTTGTTGAGCTTTGGATTAGATTTGATTGGTGTCAATCACTCTTAGCTTGCTTACACATGTCCATTGGTGCCATGGTTGGTGTCCCCTCATGTATTTGAGTTCTCCAAGTGTCTTTCTCTTTATTAATAAATAAATAAATGTTTATTTGTGCAATGTTATTTCAGTCTTTGAGTTTTATAACTCATTATACAATAAAGAAATAAAAATATGAAAAATAAAAATAATATCATGGGGTATTACAAACTTGGTGTTGCTTCTCTTTAATCATGGCCTTAAGAGTTCTCTTGTAGAAAGTCTATACTGCTGTCTACTTTCATGTTTATCTAGATAAGTTTTATAGACAGTAGCAGGCTCATGGAAACTTACTGCTTTAGGGCTTATGCTTTGATGAAGCTTTTGCTTACCCTTTAGTTGTTCTAACAGTAGTTCCTTTTCTTCTCTCAGCCGAGTACGTATCTGATACTGATATGGCTGAGTATTAGCAAGAGATAAGTCAATAGCAGCAATATGTTTCTCTAAATCAAGCTACTTGTTAAAGGAAAGCATATACAAGGAGAAATCAAAATCAGGAGGTTGATAGGTATGTACAGAGGAAGTAGGAGAACGAGGGGAAAGAGGCGAATGAGACATATTGCACCCCCCAAAATTTGGAACCTCAGAGGCCGCAAAGCTAGAAACAGAGGAATCAGAATCGGATCTGAGGCAGAAGAGGGGCCAAATTTATTCAAAGCTGGAAGATCATCAGAATCAGAATCAGACAAGTCAGAATCAATAGGAAGATAGAGAAATTCTCTAGTAGGAGGCTCATCAGTAGAAGCAAATTTCCACCATTGTGGTTGAACAGAATCACAAAAGGCAGCGAGATGGGGTATGGATTTTTTCTTAGGGCATTTGTTTGCCTAGTGGCCTTTTGCTCTGCAGAGGAAACAAGATTCTTTGTCCGCAGGTTTCCTGCGCTTCTTAATGTATTTCTTCCTCTTGGGAGGAGGCTTCTGAGATTTATACCGTTTGTACTTAGGCTTCTTTCTTTCAAACCTGACAGGTTTGTCTGGATAGTGATATCTGGGATCACTAGAGAAGAAACTCTTTTTCTTCTTTCTCTGTGAAGAACAATGACACTTCAGATGTCCACGGTTATGGGCACTGCATCCCCAATCTGGTAATTCTGCAACCTTCTTACAGAACGAAGGTGTAAACATATTCTGATTGCGTTTAAAATCCTTTATCAATCCTTTTTGCAAGACAATGCTATTGCCATGTCTCTTTAATATGATGGTGCAATTGAGCAATTGAGAGATTCTGATAATTCAGATTCTTGTCCTTCATGTACTTCTCAACAGCATCTGGAACATGCCCTGGAAAACTTCTCAGGTAATGTTTTAGATATGCAGGATCACTTGCTTTTCCTGCTCTGATCAAGAGCTTTTGCATATAACAAAAATATTCATCAACAAGTGACAAGTCACAAAGTCTGGCAGACATATAAATTGATGCTAGATGATCTGCATCATCTTCATCATCACCACCATGGAATTGGCTAGCCAGAGCTTTCAGCAATTGCTGATCTGCATCCTCAGCATTCAAGATCTCATCTCTCTCTCTCTGTGAGAGCCATCTCCACCACTCATTTGCTAACCCTATTAATCCAGTGATTAACAAAGTTGCTATCTGCTAACCCTTGATTCCAGGGTTCTGGGCTTTCTTTGCTAAAGACCAATGGAACAATAAATTGAGAGAATCATGAATAGCATCACGAGACTGACAGTCAATGTTCAGAATCAGGTGTTTAGGCATTTGGGAGATAATATTGTTATAGGTAGAGGTACTGAAATGGAATGGTATTCTGGGTGCTTGGGTATGCTCTTGTTCAGACATATGAGTATCAAACTCAGGTTCCGACTTCACACCAGAAGGAGATCCTTTGTAAATATTCGTGCTAAGCATACTTAAGTCTATGGAAACTGAGGCTTCAGTAGGACTAGGCTCAGTTGGCTTCAAGAATTCTGTTTCATTTTCTAATGAAACTGGTTCTGTCTTAACAGAAACAGGTTCAGGTTTAGGCTTGAAGGGCTTCAGCATTTCTGAGTTCGTCATACTTGCATTCCCATTCTTGTGGATATTGTATACCTGTCCAATTGAATAAAACAGGTTGAGATTTACGAAAGATATCTTTTTCCACCACGCTGAGCAGGCGCGGGGTATTATGAACAGGGGACTGCAACGGCGGAAGAGTATCATTGCCGAAACGAACAATGACAGCAGCTTTAAGTTGAATAATCCGGGAGCCATCCATCATAGAAAATCCTTGAGGAAGGACATAAGCCTTAAGGAGCTCATAGATATGAGGGTCGAATAGACTGACGCTAAATTTCGGATATATAGTTCCGAATGCAGGACCATCATGCAATGGAGCAGCAAACCCACCAATAATGGCATTAGCAAAATGCCTATGGCGTGTATCAACTGCGACGCAAAGGGAAGAAACATTTAAAAAGGGGTGAACAAGTGGATTAAGGCCTAGGCGTATGGCGCATAGATGCACATACTTATAACCTTGCTTACGGGCCCAATCTATCTAAGATCGGTCAAGCAAGTTAATATGAACGGGGTTATCTGCATCAGTAAATGCAATGTCCACAGAAGAAACATGAAAGTGTTGTGCAACTATATATTCCCAGAGCTTGAGCTTATAGATTTCTTTTGGAAGCAGAGGAGGTAATTTCTATTCAACAGAAGGGTTGGATTCATCGATATGGATTATACTGGATTCAGGATCAGAAGAACTGCAGTGAGAAAAGGAAGAACGACGCTCTGCCAAACTGACAGTGCCATCTTCTGCCTGCTGGCAGTCTAGACGAGTGTGAGCTACATTGTCCATTGTTGGGTCCATCTGAAAAAGAACTAAGTCTCACTAGTGGTCGGATCAAAACAGGGACTTACTACGGCACTCTCTCTTCGGCCTGAACTGCCCTCTATCAACAACCTCTCTTTTAGTCCTTTGGAACACCACCAATCACTCAACAAGAACTCTTGTCTACTGAACAATGCAAAAGTGTCCACAACTAACCAACAAAACAAAGGATAGTATGTAAGCTTAACAAGCACTTACAGTGATTGCTTCTCAAAATGTCTGCAGAAGGTTTGAAACGCTAAATCATGATCCCGAACCATTTGCTGATAGTTCTCATAACAATCCAAATCACTCTCAGGATGAACCATTAACCATATAAGAAATTTCTCTGCGTGTGTTGGACGATCAATCCACAAAACCGTTACACATAGGGTTATGTGCTAAACACAGTGTGCTGGATTTAGTGTGATGGCTTCAGTGTGCTGGCTCTGATACCAAGGAGGAAGGATCGCTTGCTTTTCCTGCTCTGATTAAGATTTTTTGCATATAACAAAAATATTCATCAGCAAGTGACAAGTCACAAAGTCTGGCAGACATATAAATTGATGCAAGATGATCTGCATCATCTTCATCACCACCACCATGGAATTGGCTAGCCAAAGCTTTCAGCAACTGCTGATCTGCATCCTCAGCATTCAAGATCTCATCTCTCTCTCTCTCTCTCTCTGTGAGAGCCATCTCCACCACTCATTAGCTAACCCTGTTAATCCAGTGATTAACAAAGTTGTTATCTGCTGACCCGTGATTCCAGGGTTCTGGGCTTTCTTTGCTAAAGACCAATGGAACAATAAATTGAGAGAATCATGAATAGCATCACGAGACTGACAGTCAATGTTCAGAATCGGGTGTTCAGGCATTTGGGAGATAATATTGTTATAGGTAGAGGTACTGAAATGAAATGGTATTCTGGGTGCTTGGGTATGCTCTTGTTCAGACATATGAGTATCAAACTCAGGTTCCGACTTCACACCAGAAGGAGATCCTTTGTAAATATTCGTGCTAAGCATTCTTAAGTCTATGGCAACTGAGGCTTCAGTAGGACTAGGCTCAGTTGGCTTTAAGGACTCTGTTTCGTTTTCTAATGAAACTTGTTCTGTCTTAACAGAAACAGGTTCAGGTTCTGATAATATTTCTTCAGAAGCAGGTTTAACGGAAACAGAAGAAATAAGACTTAAGATCTTTTGGATGCATTTCTCTGATAAAGTAGGTGGAAGACTCTTAATAGCATTAACCCATTTCGTTAATGAACGAAATTCTCTTTCAGACCTTCCAAAGTCAAATTCAGGTCTCTGATCTTCATTTTCAGCACTCATCATCCCAAACGAAACACTTCTTTCTAGTTTAGCTTTTGTATCATTTCTTTTATATCCTTCAGCAGCTAAAGCTAGAATAGAGGGACTAGGCTCCAAAACCTTAGATCCCAAATTTGATGCTCTTTTTGAAATCTCTTCAATTTTATCCAATCTCATCAAAATCTTTTCAGAGGCTGACTGAATCATTTTCTTTATAGTCTCTGAATCAACAAGTAAATGCCTAACTAGCTCTAATTGTTCACTGACTTCAACGATCTTTTCTTTTTCTTCAAGCATGCTTGCTTTAAGACTTAAGATATCTTGGGCCATATCATCCAAGTTCTTGGCTGTCAAAACATGCTGTAGATTTCCCCAATTACTTAACTTTACTTCGTCAGATGGAGTATCTTCAATAGCTACAGATTTCTGTGGCAGAAATTCTCTTTTAGTAAGACCATTTGGAGTGTATTGACGGAAAGGGGTAGTAGGCAGATTCCTTCCAGGAAAATATGACTTACGACCATCCCTTTCTACTTCATATGAGTCATGTTCTCTTGGAAGAGAAAACATATTCAAGTGGGGATTGTTTCTATGTCGTCGAAGCTTCTCTAATGTCTTACGACAAGCTGGGCAATCAGTATGCTGACCTCTATGTTCAGTGTCTTGTAGGCCAGTAAAAGATTCTGAAAGATCATTTGCAGGAGCAGAGGGTGTAGGAGTAGGAGACAATCTTCTGTCAACTGAAAAGGAAGAAGTAGAAGTAGACCAAGCCAATGCAGGGTTTGAAGCAGCAAGGGAAAAGCGAGGAAAAGGAGTAATGTTTGGCATCCTGAATGAACTGTTCTGTCTGTCAAAGGTTATTGGCTGAGACTTTAATGAGGCTTGAAGGGCTTCAGCATTTCTGGGTTGGAGGTTTGGTTTGAGACTGGATGGCTTAGGTTGAGTTAAGTTATGGATATATATATATATATATATTTTTCTGCTTGATTGACAATGCTTTTAAATACATTGTGAACTGTGAAATTACACTTTTCTTTATGCAATTAAAAAGTTTATATTATTTTATAATTTGATTTTTCCATATAAATAATTGATTTTTACAATAAATTGGATTTTAAATAAACTGACCTTAAATACCAAATTTTAAATAAAAACAATTGATTTTGCAATGTTTAAAATTTGATATTTAGTCGATCTAAGAAGAAAGAAGAATGTTTTGGAGAACAACCAATAAACTCAAATTAACATTATCTTAAACTGAAACATTATTAAAATTTAAGTAAAATTAAGATTTATTGAAATGAGACTTTGTCTCGGGCACACGACCTATCCAGACGTATCATTGCATTATCAATATGCACCAGCAGTTTTCCTTACATCGCTTCACTCTCAATGCCTGGGCATCCATCTGTTGCATTATTTCCTATATAGTAGGCATTGAACCTGTGGAACACCGCAGTGAATTTTCATCAATTGATCAATTAATCAGGCCCCGTTACTTCAGGATATATAAGCTCAAGTACTGGAATTGGCTTTTATGCTGCTGGCTCGGATGCAGTGGCACTTCCTATCCTGGGGATATCATTTTGGTATCTCCTACGGGCATCAAGTGATCACCACCACCAGTACCATTTCGTTTCACTCAATGTGAAACTCTAACCAGTAATATCCAGATCATGGTCTGCGGTGTGGGGGGTTGATATTTCAATTTATCTTTAACTTTTAAATTAAATTTTTTTTGACTTTTTGAATTCTTATATTCCCCACCATATAAAGTTTTGTTCAAAATGTTACCCTTCAACTTTGTAAAATTTCTTAAAGAAATGATCTTATGTTAAAACAAAGAAAATTCCAAACAAGGCTAGAATCGCATGCACTAGCTTAAATTACTCTCCACTCAATTTAATCTCATTTCTAAGGTAGAGTCAGGCATAACACCTACATTGTTCTCCTGGGATTTAATAGTCGGCCAACACAATTATATATCAAAATGGCTTAGAACTGTTATTGCCTTGCTCGAGCAGCTCTTGCAAGCTTAAATTAATAAATTAGAATATTTTAAGAATTTTTTTACACATGTAATTTGTCAGAATCTAAATGATTTAAATATGATTAAACTAGTTTACAAATTTGATTATAAATAATTATCAAGATAAAATTAATTTACAAACATGTTTAATGAATAACAAATATATAAGACTATAAGTAATCAAACAACAACTATACCAACCTTGATTATACATTTATAACTACTACTTTAAATGTCACACTTAATCATTAGACAACAACATCCAAGTCCTTACAGTCATGTTGATGATCAACCATAAATACAAATTTATGACGTTTTATAAAAATAATCAAACTTCAAAAATAAGTTTTTGAAATTTTTTTACCATTAAGTGAGATGGTTTATAAAAAAATTTAACCATATTTGACGGGAAAAACACTCCAGCATTTTGTCCGTATCTTTGCAGGAAAAACGTTCTCGACAATAGCACCGGAGCTCTAATATTGGCTGGCAATAGCACCAGAGCATCGGTCGTTGTCTGGCGTCCTTCTCCATTCCTTAAAGGCCTAGACCATAAGCCCCATAAGCCCCCTTTGTGATGGAGTGCTTTATTTACCTGAGAGTCTTCTCCCAAGGGAAAGTCTGTTGGGTAAATAAGTTTCACCCCTTTGTGACAGGTTTCAGAAAAGAGATCGATTGCATGTGTTTTTCTATTCTTTGGTTTGGGTCCTCTTTGTTATCATTGTTTTACATCTTAGGAGTTGGTGGATGTATAATTGAACACATAGTAGTATAATTCGAGTACAAATACAGATACCATTTGATACTGAAAAATAAATAACAAAAAAATCCAATACTAAATAATACAGAAATAGACTTCTTATATATAATATTTTTAATTAAATATACAACAATATATATATATATATATATATATATATATATATACTGAAATATTAAATATCAATCATTAAATTTTAAACTTAGAAAAATATTTTTTTTAAACATATTTCTTATAACCAAAATTACTCTTTAAAAAAATATATATATATAATGCTCTTTGTATGAGAGAGAAAACTCTTAGTTATTAATAATTATAAATTATTTTAAAAAGAAAGTAAATAATATTTACCATTACTTATCTTTGGAATTAATTAATTAATGTTTAAATTGTGTTAAGGTTAACTTTGACTTCAAAATAAGCAAGGATGTAAGTGGTTTTAAACACATGATTTTAGTAATCAATAAAATAAATATATTGTTAAAACTAATTCTAATACATAGTTCAAAATATATATGTAAAAGAAAAATACATACATAACTCATAGTTATAAATAGATAACTAACCATAGATTTCAGATAACTACAAAAATGTGCAAAAGTCTGACAGTTCGTATCCTTATTCTTTGTGAATTACCAAACTCATCAAAAGTTCAAAAAATAACTTTTATTATTATTTCATGCCGTGACAATTCGAAATTCGCGTCACATCGCGTGTGATCGAAGCATTACAATTGTTTGTAGTGTAAAAGAAGTTCCGTCGGTCCTTTCTTCTTTAAAGTGAAATCAAACATCTACAATAAAATCTCATGCTGGACAAAAATATATTAGAACACCGCAAAAAGACGGTTCTAATATTAAATATATTGTGGATTGCGTATACATGTAGGAACTTCTTATACGGAAATTTGCGAGTCTGCCATTACCTTTGGATGCAAATAATGTATGAATGCCTATAGTTCACTCTGTCGATGACGAGCCACCTAAAAAAGGCTTCATGCTTTCCTTCACTTCCGTTTCAGATTTGTGGGAATGGAACGCTGGCACCAAGAGAGGGGAGACGTATCGGTAGAATGATCCTGCTCACGATAAAAATTGCATTTAATACTTACAACATTTTAGGATGTGTACAGGATAGTTTTATCATACTATACTAATGAGTACTCTATGTAATAATATACCTTAGACAGGTGAGGGCCCACCAATAGAAGCTACAGCTCCGCTATGTGGTTGCCATACGGTCCAGGGCTCCAACCGAGTCGGGAGGGATGGGTGATTTTGATTTTGACGAACTTGACACAGATTTCTCGATGATCAGTTTGCGAGATATAATTTTCTGAGATTCGCACATGCTCGTTAAAGTTATTCCTTCCCCTGCAGCGAGATTGACATAAAGATCGACAATATTGGGGCAGTTGTTGCGGCACTGGGAAGAACATAACTTCCGACTAACTTCCGGTTCGAGTAGAGAATCGGTAGACAAGCCCACAGTCATATGTTCCAAGCCGCACGCATTTATGCACTTCTCGCTTTCGATCCATTCCACCAATTTCTCAGCCATTACAACTGACGACTAATGATATACATAGAATATATATATGCAATTATTGTTAGTTTTTCTCAACATCACGATCATCGCTAATGCGCTAATGACATATGCAGTAACAATGCTACTTGTGAAATCTGAGGCTTATAAGGAGTTATTCTAGACATCAACAGTTGTAATTAGCTACCTGGCATAGAAATTGCAATGTGCCGTCCATCTTTGGAGCCTTCTCGAGCACACATCTATTACCAGATGATGAAACCGAGAAAGCGCAGATTTCCACGGGCAGCTCCTCGCAAGTAATAGTGACGCCTGAAAAAATACAGTACATTACCCACAACATATTAGCTAAGCATGTATGACCTCTATGGATCCAATGAATATTACAAAGAGGAATATACTTGATATAAGAAAGAGTGACAGGATCAAGATCAAGAACAAGAAATAGATCAAAGCAAAACACGCACTGTGTACTCTAAGCACGGCAATGGCAATCAATATAATGACGAGGAGCGCATGAGCGGCAGGGATGGGGTTGGTGGAGGCCATCTCTAAAATTCAAGAAACACTAGTTGGTTATGAACTTGTTGAAAAACAACACAGCCAGTTGAGCTGTTTAAGGTCTCATGGGCGAATGTATTTATAGCGCGCCTCTGGAGTAAGGAAGGTGTCTTCGATAAGAAAGGAGTTTTACGTAGTTGGAGTGGAGAGGTAGATGGCTATTTTTTACGTATGGAACTGCATTTCCTGCCCTGTCTGACGGATCTGTGAGACCCAGCCCCTCGACGGTTAGAGTAAAAGGTACCGCCCAACTCGGTTGACTGTCTATCACAACGACACGCACAACGACTGTCTATGGCCATATGTTCGGAGACTGTTTCATTCGTTAATTGCGTTTAACATATTGTGAGAAACACAACCAATCCACTAAGAAATGGAGGGCTTGAATGGGACTCGGTTGACTGACTGTTTACGGCCAGACAGACTTTCCTTCGGGAGGGGAGCCTGTCCAATGCGCATTGTTAGATGAGAAATTCGACGGTGTGAATTGGACAGGCTCCCCTCCCGAGGGAAAGTCTGTACAGTATATAAGGCGCTCCAAGCCTATGGCCATATGTTCGGAGTTTCAATCATTAATTACGTTAACGTGACACGTTCTGCTACGTTTCTTATAACTCCTCCACTTTATCAGCTATTTTTAACTAAGTCAAAATTAATACTACAGTTTTTCCAACCGGTCTCGTCAGCAATATAGGAAAGGCGGAGGGCTTGATTGGACCTGACAACGATGCGATCCCCCATAACATTTGATGCCAGGATGCCAGGCATACTGAGATCCGACGGTATGCAGCGCAGCCGCCAGTGCATTCAATGCTGCGCTGCATAACATGTATTGCTCGCCACATTTGATAGTTGAAATGTACGTGAAAATGCCAATCTTTGGTTATGAACTTGAAGGTTCCTTTCACTTCAAGACTTTTGCGTCTTTGATTTTTCCTTGATTATGATTTTTGTGTTTTTTATTCTTTCTTCATTTGATTTAGGGCCGTAAAGGTTTTGTTATTTTTTTTAAGTATATATCCATCAAAATTTAAACGTGCGATTTTTTATTTACAAACTTTGTGTTTATTACTTATTATCAATTACTCTAATTTTCAAATTTTTATGAACAATAAAATCTTTATTATTAAAAATATAAATTTAACAACTATTGTAATTTTTATGAGCAATAAAGTCTCTACTATTAAAAAGTATAAATGCAATTAATTTTATCTTAGAATTTTGGGTGGATTACCATCTATGCTTTTTCATCTACGAACACGAATGAGACAAGTGTACTGTCTAGATTGATTCTATGGGTGTCGTCCAAGATTAAACGAGAATGAGACATGTGTATTATCCACATTTTTTCTATGGGCGTCGTCCAAAATTAATAATTAATAATTTCAAAAAAATAAAAACTAGCTTAATTAACATGTGATAAGTATAGTTAGTGATAGTTGTAAAAATTAAAATTAATCTTCAACTATTCGATTATTAGTTACAACTGTCAACTTAACTCCATCAATTATTAGATACAACTATCAGCTTAACTCCAATGATTCTATGTCGTGTCCCCACCCCTCATCCCAAAGATGGAGAGGACGCGACCTACACACTGCTGCTGTCCAACGGGCAAAATAGCCCCATGAACATAAATACATAATAATTAAAATGCATTGAACATAAATATATACATTGATGCATAGTGCATTCTACAGCGGAAGCAAAATTCATTCATTCCAAACATGTTCATATTAATTCTTAAAACAAATAGTTTGCAGAGATTAAGCACACGAATACTTATCTTGAAATGAAGTTGGCCTACAACTAGCTACGCCGCCGCAACATTCCACCCAACCATAGGCCAGTGTGCTCATCAATCTCTCAGCATCACTGCCACCCCCGAGTTGGGCATGATTCCACAAGGCACTAGGGAACAACATGCTTACACATAGCCAAAACCATACATCCACAGTCAAGCCAACTCACCGTTGGGTTTCACAGACTGCTAAGGAAACAAGCCAATTACATAGGGGTTCTTTGGACTTACTCGGCCAAGCCTAAATTCACATCAGACACACAGTCAACCAATTAACAGGTGGGTTCCTTGGACTTACTCAACCAAGGAAACACCATCATGCACTTCACAACAAAACACAATTGTTGGGTTGTAGAGAAACATTAGGAAACCACATACATAAATGGAATATGGGAAAAAACACCCCAAGTGACCAAATTGACTCAGCAAACATTTGATGGCCTTCCCAAGGCAAAAATGACCTATATTCACACCAAATCATAGGTCTACCCACCCAGCCACAAAACATAACCAAAAGGGGTGGGTTTGCAACTCAACAGACTGGTAAAGAGGGAAAAAACGACCCAAGATGAGCAATTACGTTTTCAGGAAACGTTCTTGTGCATTATGGAGGCACTTTGGTCACCACAAACCCCCAAATTGTAAATTTGAACTCAGAAAATGTCTCTAAGCATTGTCAGAGCAAAAAATGACCACCATTTGCTCCCAAATTGGGAGATCTTGGCTTCCTAACCACTGGGAAACACAAAAAAAATGAATTTATGGGCATTGAACAATGAGGAAACATCAGAAATTGTGAGGGAAAACACCCAGCAAGCTCAGCTACATGAGGAAGACCAAAAACGACCTCTTGAAACCCTCAAAACGTGAATAGTTGTTGCACATTCACTCAACAAAACAAAAATGAGATTTCCCAGCCATGGTAATGAGGAAAACCACAGCAAAAATGTCCAGGGAGGATCCCAGCCACTGATCATTGCCAAGTCGAATTCCCAGCCATGGAAAAAATGAAGAAAACAACAAAAACGTGAGGGAGAGTACCCCAGCTATTTCTAACTGTGTGAGGAAGCAAAATCATGGCTGAATAATGTCTTGGGAACACATTTCCAAGCATTTACTTGCCCAACAAGACAAAAACATGTTTTCAAAAAATGGGTGACTTCCCAAATTCGAATTTGACCTCCATACCTTTCCCATCCCAAGGCAATAACTTCCTTCACCAACTTTAGATGATTGGGCATAAAAGGCAAAAAGGGTGGTTGAGAACTTTATGGGTTTACCCTTTGACATTTGGATTTTCCCCATCTGCCGAAAGGTTCGGATATTTCCCCCTCCCTATTCCTTGTGAAATCATGTCCCCATCTCTTTAATGTTGCGACACATAGCTAGTTGTGGTATTTTATTAATTTGTATTTTACATGATGTCTCAAAAGAGATTGTGCATGGCTAGCACATAAACTATCGGCATTGATTTTAATCGTCGAAACATAACACACTAAATCTATAGTGGGGCGTTTGTCTTGAGCTCAACACCACGATTTATTAACGCTATTTACATCATATGCAATTCAATAAAACGGGGTCAAAACCAGGGTGTTACATTCTAGAACTATTAGCTTAACTTCAATTCTAATCACAGTTATATTGGATAACTATTCGATAACTATTAGCTTAATTGTTAGCATAACTATTTGATAACTATCCGCTTAACTATTGGATAACTATTAGTTTAACTATTAGCATAGAAAGTGGTGTAGACTTATAGATAATGTGGCTAGGCTCAAACTATGATTGAAAGAACATTAGCATTTCCACATGTTCCTCGGCCTGTGTTGAAGGTTTATGTTTTAAAAAACAATTTAAATTTTGCAAAGATGTTGGATTTTGAAAATAATGAAAAAATGGAGAGTTTATTTATTGAAAAAGAAATTAAGAATCATTTGTTTCACATAAAAAATCATAAACCCAACCTTATATTTAAGAATAACATAAAAATAAAAAAGATTAATTCTTAAAATGAATATAAAAACAAAAAATATAAAAACTATTATGATTCACATGTAAATAATAATTTCAAATTTTAATTTTTTGTAATTTAATAAAATATAATAAAAATAATAACCAAAAATATAAAAGCTATTATGATTCACATGTCAATATTAATCCAAAACCAAAAAGATGATGTAGATTTACTTTTACAAGTGGCAAAGTCTAAAGGAAATTAGTAAATGGATTAAATGATTTATTTTATTTTAGGAATGAAAACTTTTAAATTTACAAATGCTAAAGTTAGAAGGAAATTGGTAAAGTGGAATTAGTAGTTTATTCTATTTCAAAAATAAGAATTTACTTGTGTTAATTTCAAAGTTAGAGACTATTTTTCAATACTTATCTTGATTTCAAAGATACCCATTGTGACAACAATTAAACTATTAATTCTATTTTAATTTGCAGTTTTATTCTAGCCTTAAGCATAATGGTTAATACTTTTAGTTCAACCTTAAAACATAATAATTTCTTAGGGAATGAAGTTTGTTAATAACAATTCTAATATCTTGTTACATTATTATTTAATTTATAATCAATATTTAATATCATTTTCTTTAAACAATAATTTTGATATATTTGAATAATTACTCACAAATGCATATTGTCGTGATTATTTTTATAGATAAATGTATTGCTGCTATAAGAAACCATCAACATATAAAAAACATAAATGATTCAATTATTAATAAAAAATGACAAATAAAATGATATATATATATATATATAAAGTTTGAAAAGGTACAACACAATTAGTTTTTTATCTCTCTTATATAATCATATTTTTTTAATTATCGAATCATATTCTTTTAAACAACTTTTATGTTAAAAACTTTTGTTTTATGGTATCATCTTATCTTACTAGGGGGTGAATACTCTAATGTATAGATATTGTAGGAATTTTGGTGGTTGCAAGTTCGTTGAATACAATTTATTATTGTATCTATGTTTTGTTGTATGGGAAATTTGGAACTCTTATGTCAAAGGTATATATTGATACTATATGTTATTTTGATGTCAATAGTGTATGGATACTTTGTTTTTGTTTCATCATATCAATCTCCTGATATTGTTTTTTTTAAGTTTGATGACAATGCATTGCATTTTGGATTGTTATTTAGTTGCTTTCAATAATGACAATTTGATAATTTAATATTGGTTGGAGCTCATGTGTTTTTTCTTGTATGTCCATTCTATGTTTTTTTTAAAATATATTTTGCATATATTCATGTAAGCTTTGACTAATGTTGATTTTTTGTGATTTATTCTCTCATATAAATATTTATCTGATAATTGATAATTGCCATGACATGGTTTGACATTATCTTCATTCCCTTCTAATACTTTCATGGGTTCCATAATACCTTTTGGTTTTAAAATACATTTGTGAATGCAAGTCTTTATTTTATATGGTGTTGAAATTTCATAATCACACCCAATTTAATCACACCCAATTAAAAGCTTTAAGCAATGCAAGCCAAGTTTTAACATTGATGTGTGTTTTATTCTTCAAATTTATGTTTGCTATGTAGTAAATAAATGGATATGTTTATTTGAGTAGAGATTAATAGTGTTTTTATTAAAACAAACTCTTTGGTCACTTTATATTTTGTTTTAATCTTGAACCTAAAATCTTAACTTGGCACATTTGGAAGTGCATATGATATCAAATTTAGCCTCCACAACCCTATGAGTATGAATGCTTTGAAATGAATGATCTAGAATGTGTGATGTTTTGAACTATTCAATCTTCTTGAAGAAGACACATTCGACCCTTAATCAGACCATTGATAAATCACCTCATGAGTCATGACTATGTTCCATGCTTGGAGATGGTTGTGGGAAGTATTTGTTGCTAGGTGGAATTAAAATGCCCAAGTAAAACACATAGATAAAGAGAGACGTTAGAATAAGCTAGATAAGACAACTTTTGTTACATTATTGTGTCCAAAGTGACACTATTTTCAAAACTGTCATAAGAGTTGAAATCTTGGTCTCCTATTTTTTTAACAAGTCCTTGAGCTTACCAACATAAAAATCCATAAAATTGTTTTACTTAGGTATTGTTACCATAATAAGTTTTGAGGCCACTTTCCATTTTCAATTTGGATTAAGGGTGCATATCTCCAAGCAAATTGACCCAAAATTCCTCTATTCCCAAAATTTGTTTATGGAAACTAAGTTGTATAATTGCTCAAGTGAATTAATAATAAAAACCCAATTCGTTGTAGTTATAATTTCTCTACTTCTAATCATTTGGGTGTTTTATTTCATTATTTAACCATATAATTTATAAAAAGCCATGTTGATGACATTGTGAAACTTAGATAAGGAAAGTTTTTTGTTGCACTCTTGTTGAAGAGAGTTTAATGTAATATACTATCTTTATTATTGCATTATGAAATTAATTATGCTTTGTATATGTCTTCAGATTTTTTGTATCATTCGTAGTTAGCTTGAAGTGACATAATGGATTGTAATTGTAAAATTCCTTGCTTGGACACTAGTTTAGTTCTCCTTCTTCACTATAAATCAAATTGGGAGTTCGATAAAGGGATGTTAGAATGTCCTTGAAACCCTTTGTCTATCACTATAAATGGGCTTGTAGCCACAATGAACACAAATTGACATACCCATTTCCATTTATGGAGTGCTCAAAGACGACCATCAAGCTAACCCCCCAAAGTTAAATGAACACTTTAGAGATAAAATATTGCTTCTAACTCATCTTGCTGGAAATAATTGCCAATAATGTTTATGGACTACCTCACCAAAATCATTTTCTTTCATTGCTTGTCATGATTAGGTTAATATTTCATATTGTGCACTGTATGAGAGAATATGTTAACAATTGCACTTCATCCCATGCCTATTTAGGGATCTATTAACCAATATATTATAATTTCATTTGGGTTGAATGATATGTTATGATGTCATATTCATTTTTCTTTACATTGATGCAAGTTAGAATATATTTGTGAACTCATGTAAAATAGGTCTTGACTCTCTTATCATTTATATGGGGTATGTTATAATAGCACCCAAACCTATGTATAAATACATATATAATACCAAGACACAACCACCAATTTTATGTATCAATTAAAAACTAAGATGAAAGAAACTTCATATTTGTAACAAATAAAAAACAACCACGGATCGAGTTCACTATAAGAAAATTACATTACCATTACTCATGAGCATTTTCAAAAATATGAACAAATTCAATTGATCTCAACTGGTTGTGTTGGTTTTTCTGAACAAGTTAAGAAGTGGTGTTTCTTGAATATTAGAGATAGCCTCCACCAACCTCATATTCCATGCCGCTCAACCTTTCTTGAATATTAGACATAGTTGGAGGTGGCGAGTGGGAGTGGAGATGGAGCTGGGTATTTTTTACGTATGGAACTGCATTTCCCTGTCAAGGATGACGGATCGGGAAAGGTAGCAGTAAGGCCGCCGCCCAGCCCAACACCTCCACGACTAGAGTAAGCGGTAGCGCCCTACTCATTTGACTGTCTATGGCCATATGCTTGGAGTTTCATCTGTTAATTGCGTGATACGTTCTGCTTCGTTTCCCATGATTGCTCCGCTTTCTTCGCTATGTTTAATTCTCCTCGAGTCAAAATCAACACTACAGTTTTTACGACCAGTCTCCTAAGAAATTCATGGAAGGCGGAGGGCTTGATGGGACATGACAACAATGGGATCCCCATAACATTTGAATGTTGTGCCACCTTTGGGTATTAACATTTGAAGTTTCCATGTCTTCACTTCACTTTCTCTTCATGACTGTTCCATCTTTCATTCTTCCTTGATTTGATATATTTAAGCCGAAGGCTTTTTTAAGGGGAAGGTGGCTCTCGAGACTTTGTCGTTTGATATATGTGATATCTTCTTAATTATGCAGTCTTTTGTTTGATTTTTGTTTGTTCTTTGGGTGGCGAGCAGAATTGGAACCTGCACTTTTCAATCTCACCTGGGATTTGCACTTTTCAATCTTACCTGGGATTGGCAGACTAACTAGCTATCAGATCAGTGATAGAATTTGAGGGCAAAATGATTGTTGTGGGGCATTTTGATTGTCAAATACAATTTAAAATTTGGGATAACCTTGGTTTTTATAAAGAGTAATAAAATTTCTAAAACATAATTTTGAAGAACAATAAATTTTTTAAACAATCATTATATTCTATCGTTTTTTTTATATTACTAGTAGTATTAATATATTTATCTTATATAAAACTATACTTTCTAAATTTCAATTTACAAACCATACTTTTACTAAAAATTGGAAACATCTATTAAATTATAATTATTTTGATCCTTTTTATTTGCAAGTTGCATTGATTTTTCACAAAGATACAAAAATTCATATAACTCTATGATTTTTCCATTATTTTTGGAATTTTTCATTATTGCAATAAGCATGTGTGACTCTACAAATTTCAGTCTTCAATGCTCATTAAACATTAACATCGTTGAGAGTTGGAAGGTGGGACTCATGAGAGTTAGAGGGCCTTGTAAATAGAGTTTGAGAGTTATTTACATTATATCGGGTAATGCATTATATTTTTGACACTCTACTTACTTTTGAGGTAATGAACTGTATTTTTGACATTATATTTATTGGTTTGTTTATATTGATGGATTTACTTGAAATATATGATTTTGACATTATGTTTATTGATTTGTTTAGATTCAAAGAGTTACATGAAATCTATGGTTTTGAAGAATTGTTATAGAGTATGTGTATTTTTTAATCATTTTAAATAACATCAATAATGTATGTGTAGCGTTTGTCCCATAATTTCTGTAATTATATAGATTCATATTCAAAGAGTATTGATTAATTCTCCACAATTCCCATTAAAATTGAAATAATCATCTCTTATATTTCTCTTATGGTTCAATTTTAGTTAGAGATTCAAAATTTTAATGAAGCCAAGTACTAAATAAGGGCACTGACATACATGGATTATATGTTCAACATTTGAAATGAAAATAGCCTTGTAAAATAAACAATACTCAAATAGAATATATACACACAAAAAAAACTTACATAACTATATTTTATCACTATAAATCAAACCTTATTTTATTATAATTTTTTATAAGACAAAAAAAATCTTTACAACGTTTAGTGTAATAATTGAAAGATAAAATTTTAAAGAGTAATATTAAAGTCCAAAAGGTCAAAAAAATAAAAATATGAAGAATAGAATAAAAACCAAATTCCAACAGTGTATTTGACCACCACTTTGTTATCGTCTTGCTCGATTTTGGTATAAAAAAAACATCAGCACTATTACTGGGATGGCAGAGAAAACACGAAAGAAAAAATGTTTCTCCTGCCATAAATTGGAGTTTCTCACGAAAATGAGCAATGAAATCTTTTTTATTTTATTTTTATTTTTATTTTCTAAATAAAATATTTTTTCAAACCAAAAAAAGATGCACGGTTTCTGCGAGTATCTCTCACTTTGCAATAATCATCTCATGTAACGACAAAGAAACAAAAATAAATTGTGTAATATAAAAATAATGATTCAGAAAATTTTGTACCTTGCTGAATTTGAAAAATTGATGCAATGTCTAAAAGCTCATATATGTACTAGCTCAAGCTATCAACATTTTGTTGTTCAACTGCAACAACTGATGTTTGCATGTTCTGGGTAAGGCTGTGGGAGGCACTAGAGTTGTTGTCATGCATTTCATTTCTTTCTTCATTTAAATCCTTAATTAATCATTTGATCAATTGTTTTAATTTATCTTTTTCATTTAGCTGTTTTAAAATTTCTCCTTCGGAAATTGCAATCATTTCTCCATCTTTATTCACGAAGGTCATGAAGGCCTTTTCTACATAGTCACCTTCAAAGTAGAAAGGCATTTTATACTTGTGTGGTGGGAGTGGAAAAGAATGTAAAAATATTTTCAGTTCACACAATTGCTTGTCACTCTGGTCCATTCCATTAATCTCTTCTTTCAACTCATGAATACACATTTAAAATCTCAAAGCTTCCTGGCCCCATAGATTTAACACAAGTATTGGCATATCAATCGCAGTTGTCAAATCCCTCACGGGAGGCATATACATTGTAGTTGTCATTTCCCCGGGATCGTAGGAACACTTGTGAATAAAGTAACTGAGCCTAATGCATTTCATGTTTTTATAACCATATTGAGTAATACAAATCATATGAACATTGTTCCTCTCCATGAATAAAGATGAAAGTCAGCCGACATCATCAATATATTGTGGCCACCTATTCAACCGGCTAGATAAACATCTTATTTTTTGTTGAAACAATATTTTTTCAACTATTCAAAAACACAAACAAACAAAAAAATTGATAATCAATAAGTCATCAACATTTTCAATTTAATTTATGTAAAAATTGATAATCAATAAGTCATCAACATTTTCACTTTCATTTCAAATTCATGTGACAAATTACTTTTAATATCTGCAACTAATTGATATGCTCAACTTGTAATGATAAGATCATCCACATATATGGATATCAAGGAAACATTTCCCTCTTTATCTTCTTTAATAAATAAACTTGAATCATTTTTAATTTTGAGAAATCCTTGTTGTTTGAAGAAGGTGTCAATCTTGATGTACCATGATCTAGGAACCTGTTTTAGTCCATATATAGCTTTCTTTAACTTGCACACAAGTTGCTCCTGTCTTTTCTGCACAAAAGCTTCAGGATGCAATAAGTATACTTCCTCTTTTAAATCACCATTTATAAAGGTAGATTTGACATCTAACTGGTGTATTCTCCAGTTATGTTTAGTAGCTAATGCAACTAACAATCTGATAGTGTTTAACTTAGGTACATGTAATACTCCAAAAATTCATAAAAATTTAAAAATTTTCATATGACATTAAATGTTTGCAATCGTCACTACTGAGGAACATTAAACTGTTAACGGTTAACCTAAACAGGCTTAAATTAGAATTGATTCTTTTGTTAATTTTTAGTTCTGCATACTTAATTGTTTGCTTTCATAAATCATTGTTAAGGATATGATTTAGCAGGTTATGATTTGGAACAACATGAATTGAAACATTTGTTTACTTACTAAATGCTAAGTTTGTTTTACTGTTTTGTGAAAATATGAAGGAACTTTAGTTGAGATCGAGGCTTACTTAGCTTTTTAGCTAATGCAGTGAAGTGATGCTTCTTTTACAGGTATTTTACAGGTAAGACGTTTTGTAACCAGTTTCCAAATTGAGATTATTATCTCAACTAGCGTAAAATATAATGCTAGTAAATTTATTTATTTTACAGCTTTGTTCAAATAAATGAGGTATCATTGATTTGTATATTTACGCCGTAAGGCATTTTTCTTTGAATTTCATTGGTAAAGCACTGTTCATTTCATTGTCTATTCAGCTAACCATGCTCCTCCGCGTGTCTTCTTCGTGATCCGCTGGTTCTCCACGTGTCTCCTTCGTGATCCGCTTGTCCTCCGCGTGTCTTCAAATTGACTCTATATAAAAGTCGGGCCTTCCGGATCTTTTGGAGGTAAAGGTTAGAACCCAGTCCGGACTCCTCCGCAAGTGACATCATTGATGGTTGGACCTGCCACTTAACCCCCATCCCCGCGTGTCTCCTTCGTGTGACTTTTGCTGGGAATTGATGGTTGGACTTGCCACTTAACCCATGATGGTTTTTTCTTTCCAATTTCATTTTCGCAGACCTGTCAATTGCGAGTGATAAGAGCCTCGTTTGCTGGTTCGCCTGGTCCATTGGTGGACTTGAGAATTCCTGATAAGTTTTTATGGACATCGTCATTTTATGACATTGCAACAAGAAGTGGATGAAGAAATCAGGGGTGGGTTTTCCACTGGCCGTGTCACAGTTCTGAAATAGCTGGAGAGATTAGATGCAACAGTTAAAAATGTTTACTCAACGATTCAGATGTTATCCTTGGACATACCAGCAGGAAACGAAGGGGGGTTTCATATCACAGAAGGATTAGAGCAAGCATAACAAATATGACAGCCAGTGCAAGAATTACAGCAGAGTGCAGATTTTCTTTCCCAAGGTTTAGATCCTCTCACAAAGCAGGTCAATGAGTTTTTTTAGGTTATTCTCAAAGGGAGAAATGCTTTTCTTGATAGCCTTAGGTTTTCTGGAGATAGCGACATGCAAATTGGAGATGAACTCCTTAAAAAGTGAACAAATGGAGTTGAACAGAGACAGAAGCTGTATTTTCATGTCTTTTTGGTTGTTGGATGGGTTTTTGTTTGCACCCTCACCCTCAAATTATCCTGGTCCTCCAATGATCCCCAATGTAAGATAGAGGCTCTTTGTCTTCTTCAACACATGGATGGTAACCATGTTAATAGTGGGGTTTTTTCCATTAGGGTTGCAAGCCTGTAACGGATAATTTGCAAGATCCATGGCTACACATAACCCCTTTGACCTGCTTGACGATGACGACAATGGCGACCTGTCGACGTTGTTTCCCTTTCTCGCTGCTTCGAAGGACAAACCAGCAGCGTCAGTGGCTGCCAAGAAGCAGCAACCAGCAATGGTGATGAGCACAAAACTACCTACGAAACCCCTTCCTCTTGCTCAGGCCGGTAAGTATTCACAGTTTCCTTCAAGTTTGTTGTTCTATATAGAGGTTGAGTATTTCTGTCATTTGAGGAGGAAATATCAATCTTAGGGTTTTGGTCTTGTGCCTATGTTGGTAGGGTCATATATTTCCTTTCAGTTTCTCCACATCCTGAAATATATGTCTTTGTATATACAGATTGGTTTAAATCGGTAGTTGTCATTAGGGTTTTAGGGTTTTGGGGTTTTTGGGTGATAATCAAACAAAACACGACGCATATTGCAAAATCAAATGCACAGAAAGTTAGATCCATGCCCCTGTGTGTAATTGTCAGGTAGGAAAAATTGGCAAATACATCATCGTAAGGAATGTCAGAATGATTGTTGGAGATAAGTTGATGATTGCAGCTATTCAAAGCATTCGAGCCAGGTACCCACTTCTTTGAATTCAGATGTCCAGGATTTGAACTGTTTGCTACCAGCTCCAGATTTTGCTACCAAGATACCATGTCACACAAAATATTGGAATAATGTTGGATTAGCCTGCTTGTTCTTTACTTCAGAGTCTCAACTAGGTTTACATCAGCTAACTAGGTTTATATAATTCCAGTAAAATGGCCCATATATATGAGTTTACATACTATTGCCTTGTCTACTTTTCAGATATATTATGTTTTTGTTCCTCTAATTTTTATGCCATCGCTCTTGCATTTTAGAGTAAGCTGTATGATTTTCCATTCTCATCATTTTTATGTAGAAAAGATCAAGTTCAGCATGCTATATGTTGCTTTGCAGACTAAACATACAAAAATGTTAAACAGAGTGGAGCATGGTCCACATTCTTTCCTGGGTTCTGACAGGATAAATCTAGATAATGAGTCTACTACATCCACGAATAAGGTACTGTAAGAATACAGAGATTTGCAAAGTGCATGCAAAATTTTACTGCTTATCTGTCTTTAATGATAATATCTGTTTTTTTTTTTCAATTTTGTCATTCTCATTTTATGTTATTTGCCTAGAAATTTTGAAGAGGATCTATATAACAACCATGCTCTGTTATAGTTGGAGTAATGGGAAAGTTTTTTATTAAGAGACTAAGTTTTTAGCTGGATACACAAGACTTTCTGTTTATTAGTAGGTGCTGGGAGTTCTTTAACATGAGTGATTAAGAGCAGTTGAAAATGGAGTTCTTTAAAAGGTGTAATTTTGGGGTATCTTTAGCAACATGTTGCTAGGTTATATCCCATTTTTCGTATTCATAGATATGTTTTCAATTTGGAATGTGGAACTACGGTAATCTAAGCACCTAAAAAGATGATTATTAGTCCCAGGTTCCCTTTTGTTGGCTCTATCCAACCAGTGTTAGGATTAATGTAGTTTTAATTGGAAGTGACATTACTCGATAGGGATTCAACTTTTGTTTACTGTTTGGCAAGTACCATGGCTAAGCACTAGGTTACTGCATTATTGGTAATAGGTGTCACACTATATTTCAACATTATATTTTCTCTAAGATCAAAAGGGCAGTATTATTTAATGTGTTTGCTTACACAAGAGTGTTGAATGATGTTGCATAACTTTCAATCTTATCCTTATTTATACACTAGTTTGAGAGGGATCACTTTATTGGCATTGTTTGAAATGTATGTTGTATTGCAGTCACTCTGTTTTTCATAGTTGCTTCTTCTATCTTGCAAGGTGTTATACATAGCATATATATTTTTCACAACTAAAATTCTTACCTTATCCTGTAGTTTCAATGTTCATCCGCGCTTAACTATGATAATAACACTGATGTAATTGTTTCAGATAAGGTGTGTCAATTGCTCGCACTGCTCAGACACATTTCATCCTCTTATTGATTTGAGTTTGGAAGTAGAGAATTTGAATTCAATAATAGAGGCATTATATTATTTCACGAGAGCAGAAACTTTAGAATGTGATGCCAAGTATGAATGTGAGAATTACAAACTTGGAAGCTCTTTTTTCAAAAAAACTTACTATTGATAGTGAACCTAAGATTCCTTCAATCCAGCTTAAATGTTTCATCAATACTGGGATCATTGGGAGTAAAGTACACAAAGAAATTACATATCCTAGAGTTTTGGACTTGAATCATTTTACTAATGATGAACAAGACAATCAGGTACTTTATCATTATCATTCCATTTGCATGTAATTTAAAACTAGTGTTTTTTTTGTCTGAAGCAACCTCTATTTTCCTAATCTAGCTTTTGTTTGCAAATTGCAGGGAGATTTGAAATATGAATTATATGGTGTACTTGTGCACTCTGGGTGGAAAATGTACTCAAGACATTACTAGAGCTTTGTACAAACCTCACCTGATGTCTGGCATAAGCTAGATGATTGGAAAGTCTCTCTCTCTCTCTCTCTCTCTCTGTCCTCAGTGTATGTGGTATGTTTGATTGTTCATGTCAATGACAACATACACTAATAAAGATATGGTACTATGCTACTTGCTGTAAACAATGAATGCAATTTTAAATCATTTAGAAAGTCAGACCATTTTTTTTGGGTTTTGTGCAAGATTTGGTGTAAAACTACAATTAAGTTATTAAAAAGGCAGTTATTATAGGCAATGGTCACACTCTCAACGCAGTAAGAACGCTTAGTTTTGTGAAAGATTCGAGGAGGTCTACATTTGTTTTCCATCTATCCATTCTTTAGTTGGCTAAGATAGGTGAGAAAATATAAGATTCTTGAATTCCTCTTTTATTGTCACAGTGCAATTTGTGTTGAACCCATAAATAGCAAATAGCAAAGGATTGTCACTTTGAAGATTTCAAACATCTTAGGTTGATGCCACCTTGAGTGTCATAATCAATGCCAAATGTGAAAATGGATTCGAGATGATGACGAAGGACCTAAAGAATCTAAGACAACATGGTGGTTGAATCAGTTTATTGGTCATGAAATGAAGCCAACAATGGATTGGCCATTTCCCTTTGCAGAGGATTGCTTGTTCGTACTTACTTTAAGGGCAGGATTAGAAGGATATCATATGAATGTGGATGGCAGGCATGTGACCTCGTTTCCTTATCGAACTGTAACTTGTTATATTGAAATTTTCTTGCTTCACCACACTTTTTCCACCAATATTCTTAGATAATGAAAAGATCATTTCAATTTGAATAAGCATGCCCTCTTCTGGATATTTCACCGTCTGTCAGAGATATGCACATAATATTGTTTTATGTTTTTGGGATTTAGATTTATAACTGATTCAATACTATCATAGTGCATGATGAATCTTTTGTTTTCTAATACAGAAAATGTAAACTGTGAGACTAAGGACTCAGGAATAATCATAAAGGGAGTGATAACATGAGACGTGAAATGCCTGGATTAATAATCTTCTGACGAATAATTTTTCCTGATAGTGTGTTTTTTAATCAATAGCCTGCTTTGAATTTTAGTGCAGTTGCTGAAACTTTGTTTCCCTGTTCATTGGCTTTATAAATACAACAAAGAGTTTTTCATTCTTTTAATTGTTGAATCGCTGCTTAGACCCATATTAGGGCCTTGGTTCCTACATAGGTTCATACAAGCTCATTTCCTTTCTTTTCCAAAAGTATGGGAATATTGTCTTACAAATTGATTACATAATAAATGTAGAATTCAAATATTCGCACTTAATATAACTGGCAGGCACTGTTTTAAATGGAGCCATCTAACATGGATTGGTTCCCTAATGCCTTATTTATCTATGCATTTTTCTATTTAAGCTCCCTTTTGGATCTTCTTCCACTTGTGGGAGGCTCAGAGGAAGAGCCTGGTTTTTTTATGGCCAACGTCAACAGATGGATGGAGATCTGATCACAATGCCTTTGTATACTTAGACAATAGACTTTCTTAGACTATTTTCCAACATTTTCACCTCAGGCATTCCATGTTTTTCGTGCTCCTCCCTTTAGTGCATTATTAGAACCATGTGGTGAGTCTTACCCTATTTCATAGCGTTGAAGAATATAATTTAGACATGTACTTTTGCATAGGTTCAGTTTGAATGTGCCAGAAATAGTTCGAGCTAAGTCTATTTTGTATTTTGTCATTGAAACGATGCTCTACAAACTTCAATACTGTTAGATTCACTCTTGGAACAGATATGTCATTTCTTTTACTTGTGGGATCCTAACATTTCTTCATAAATACGAATTTTCTCTCATCTTCACCAACCATCGATTATTTGAAGGATAAAGAATGGAGAACAATGAAGGAAAGTGCACATTAAAGTCTCTAAATTGCAAGTGCTACTTCTGTTGGTCTATTGATTTTTCTTTCCCTTGACATCTTCCATCTTTTTCCCAATTTCAGAGTACAAGATCCAAATTAATGCTCTTATGGCCAAAGCACAAAAAATGTCCGAGAAGGGATGGACCATGCATGATGGGACTCCATGGCCATGCAACAACACTCGATACCATCTTGGGATGATCCAGGTATCACATGCTTGTCTTTAATCCTATAGTCTTATCTTTCCTTTGTAGTTTATATGATGTATCGATCATAAATTTATTTTCCATTTGTTAACATGCATCTACATATGTTTCAAATAGAGTAAATTAGTTTTACTGAACTTTTTACTTTCCACTTCAGGTTTTGTTAGGTCACAGTGGGGGAGTTGACAATGATTCCAATGAATTACTACGGTTAGTTTATGTATCCCATGAAAAGAGGCCTGGTTTCCAACACCACAAGAAAGTTGGTGCAATGAATGCATTGGTATATTCCTTGCTAAGTATACATTTTTTTGTTTTTTACTGATTTCTTACTATAAATTTCATGATTCATTATGTTCATGATTGCTATCCCATTTCTCTAATTAGGTCCGAGTTTCTTCTGTCCTCACAAATGGCCTCTTTCTCTTGAATCTTGATAGTAGATCCAAATGGCCTCTTTCTCTTTCTATTGAATCCTGACAGCAGGTCCCCTAGTTGTAGCAAATCCAAATGCAAATCGATATGTACAAGTGACTATTTACTTAGTACCAAGTGATATGTACATGTTGATAGTGGGGTTTTACCATTAGGGTTGAAATCCTGTAAGGGATAATTTGTAGGAGCCATGGCTACATGTAACCCCTTTGACTTGCTCGACGATGACAACAATGGCGACCCATCGGCGTTGTTTCCCTCCCTCGCTACTTCGAAGGACAAACCAGTAGCGTTAGTGGATGCCAAGAAGCAGCAGCCATCAATGTTTGGCGCAAAACTGCCTACGAAACCCCTTCCCCCTGCTCAGGCCGGTAAATATTCACAGTTTCCTTCAAGTTTGTTGTTTTGTATAGAGGTTGAGTATTTCTGTCGTTTCAGGAGGAAATATCAATCTTAGGGTTTTGGTCTTGTGCTTATGCTGGTAGGGTCATATATTTCCTTTTCAGTTTCTCCACATCATGAAATATATGTATTTGTATATATAGATTGGTTTAAATTGGTAGTTGTCATTAGGGTTTTAGGGTTTTGGGGTTTTTGGGTAATAATCAAACAATACATGACACAGATTGCAAAATCAAATGCACAGAAAGTTAGATCCATGTCCCTGTGTGTAACTGCCAGGTAGGAAAAATTGGCAAAGACATCATCGTAAGGAATGTCAAAATGATTGTTGGAGATAAGTTGTTGATTGCAGCTATTCAAAGAATTTGAGGCCATGTACCCACTTTTTTGAATTCAGATGTCCAGGATTTGAATTGTTTGCTAGCATCTCCAACTTTTTCTACCAAGATACCATGTCACACAAAATATTGGAATAATGTTGGATTAGCCTACTTGTTCTTTACTTCAGAGTCTCAACTAGGTTTACATCAGCTAACTAGGTCTATATAATTCCAATAAAATGGCCCGTATATATGAGTTTACATACTGTTGCCTTGTCTACTTTTGAGATGTATTCTGTTTTTGTTCCTCTAATTTTTATGCCATCACTCTTGCATTTTAGAGTAAGTTGTATGGTTTTCCATTCTCGTCATTTTTATGTAGAAAATATCAAGTTCAGCATGCTATATGTTGCTTTGCAGACTAAATGTACACAAATGTTAAACAGAGTGGAGCATGGTCCACATTCTTTCCTGGGTTCTGGCAGGCTAAATCTAGATAATGAGTCTACTACATCCACGAATAAGGTACTGTAAGAATACAAAGATTTGCAAAGTGCATGCAAAATTTTACTGCTTATCTGTCTTCAATGATAATATCTATTTTTTTTCAATTTTGTCATTCTCATTTTATGTTATTTGCCTAGAAATTTTGAAGAGGATCTGTCTAACAGCCATGCTCTGGTACAGTTGGAGTAATGGAAAAGTTTTTTATTAAGAGAATAAGTTTTGAGCTAGATACACAAGACTTTCTGTTTATTAGTAGGTGCTGGGAGTTCTTTAACAGGGGTGATTAAGAGCAGTTGAAAATGGAGTTCTTTAAAAGATGTAATTTTGGGGTATCTTTAGCAACATGCTGCTGGGTTATATCCCATTTTTCGTATTCATAGATATGCTTTCAATTTGGAATGTAGAACTACGCTAATCTAAGCACCTACAAAGATGATTATTAGGCCCAGGTTCCCTTTTGCTGGCTCTGTCCAACCGGTGTTAGGATTAATGTAATTTTAATTGGAAGTGACACTACTCAATAGGGCTTGAACTTTTGTTTACTGTTTGGCAAGTACCATGGCTAAGCACTAGGTTACTGCATTATTGGTAATAGGTGTCGCGCTATATTTCAACTTTATATTTTCTCTAAGATCAAAAGGGCGGTATTATTTAATGTGTTTGCTTATACAATAGTGTTGAATGATGTTGTGTAACTTTGAATCTTATCCTTATTTATACATTGGTTTGAGAGGGATCACTTTATTGGCATTGTATGAAATGTATGTTGTATTGCAGTCACTCTGTTTTTCATAGTTTCTTCTTCTGTCTTGCAAGGTGTTATACATAGCATAGATATTTTTCACAACTAAAATTCTCACCTTATCCTGTAGTTTCAATGTTCATCTGGGCTTAAGTATGATAATAACACTGATGTAATTGTTTCAGATAAGGTGTGTCAAATGCTCGCACTGCTCAGACACATTTGATCCTCTTATTGATTTGAGTTTGGAAATAGAGAATTTGAATTCAATAACAGAGGCATTAGATTCTTTCACGAGAGTAGAAACTTTAGAATGTGATGCCAAGTATGAATGTGAGAATTGCAAACTTGGCAGCTCTTTTTTCAAAAAAGCTTACGATTGATAATGAACCTAAGATTCCTTCAATCCAGCTTAAATGTTTCATCAATACTGGGATCATTGGGAGTAAAGTACACAAAGAACTTACATATCCTAGAGTTTTGGACTTGAATCATTTTACTAATGATGAACAAGACAATCAGGTACTTTATCATTATCATTCCATTTGCATGTAACTTAAAACTAGTGTTTTCTTTGTCTGAAGCAACCTCTGTTTTCCTAATCTAGATTTTGTCTGCAAATTGCAGGGAGATTTGAAATATGAATTATATGGTGTACTTGTGCACTTTGGGTGGACAATGTACTCAGGACATTACTAGAGCTTTGTACAAACCTCACCTAATGTTTGGCATAAGCTAGATGATTGGCAGGTCTCTTTCTCTCTCTCTCTCTCTCTCTGTCCTCAGTGTATGTGGTATGTTTCACTATTCATGCCAATGACAACATACACTAATAGAGATTTGGTACTATGCTACTTGTTGTAAACAATGAATGAAATTTTAAGTCATCCAGAAAGTCAAACCATTTTTTTTTGGGTTTTGTGCAAGATTTGGTGTAAAACTACAGTTAAGTTATTAAAAAGGCAGTTATTATAGGCAATGGCCACACTCTCAGCCCAGTAAGAACACTTACTTTTGTGTAAGATTCGAGGATTTCTACATTTGTTTTCCATCTATCCATTCTTTAGTTGGCTGAGATAGGTGAGAAAATAGAGGATTCTTGAATTCCTCTTTTATTGTCACAGTGCAATTTGTGTTGAACCCATAAATAGCAAATAGCAAAGGATTGCCACTTTGAAGATTTCAAACATCTTAGGTTGATGCCACCTTGAGTGTCATAATCAACATCAAATGTGAAAATGGATTCGAGATGATGACGAAGGACCTAAAGAATCTAAAACAACATGGTGGTTGAATCAGTTTATTGGTCGTGAAATGAAGCCAACAATGGATTGGCCATTTCCCTTTGCAGAGGATTGCTTGTTCGTACTTACTTTAAGGGCAGGATTTAGAAGGATATCATATGAATGTGGATGGCAGGTATGTGACCTCGTTTCCTTATCAAACTGTGAGTGACTGTAAGTTGTTATATTGAATTTTTCTTGCTTCACCACACTTTTTCCACCAATATGCTTAGATAATGAAAAAGATCATTTCAATTTGAATAAGCATGCCCTCTTCTGGATATTTCACCGTCTGCCATAGATATGCACATAATATTGTTTTAGGTTTTTGGGATTTAGATTTATAATTGAGTCAATACTATCATAGTGCATGATGAACCTTTTGTTTTCCAATACAAAAAATGTAAACTGTGAGACAAAGGACTCAGGAATAATCATAAAGGGAGTGATAACATGAGACGTGAAATGCTTGGATTAATAATCTTCTTACCGAGAATTTTTTGTGATAGTGTGTTTTTTAATCAATGGCCTGCTTTGAATTTTAGTGCAGTTGCTGAAATTTGTTTTCCTACTCATTGGCTTTATAAATACAACGAAGAGTTTTTCATTCTTTTAATTGTTGAATTACTGCTCAGACCCATATTAGGGCCTTGGTTCCTACATAGGTTCATACAAGCTCATTTCCTTTCTTTTCCAAAAGTATGGGAATATTGTCTTACAAATTGATTATATAATAAATGTAGAATTCAAATATTCTCACTTAAGATAACTGGCAGGCACTGTTTTAAATGGAGCCATCTAACATGGATTGGTTCCCTAATGCCTTATTTATCTATGCATTTTTCTATTTAAGCTCCCTTTTGGATCTTCTTCCACTTGTGGGAGGCTCATAGGAAGAGCCTGGTTTTTTTATGGCCAACGTCAACAGATGGATGGAGATCTGATCACAATGCCTTTGTATACTTAGACAATAGACTTTCTTACACTGTTTTCCAACATTTTCACCTCAGGCATTCCATGTTTTTGGTGCTCCTCCCTTTAGTGCATTATTAGAACCATGTGGTGACTCCTACCCTATGGCATAGCATTGAAGAATATAATTTAGACATGTAATTTTGCATAGGTTCGGTTTGAATGTGCCAGAAACAGTTCGAGCTAAGTCTATTTTGTATTTTTTCATTGAACCGATGCTCTGCAAACTTCAATACTGTCAGATTCACTCTTGGAACAGATATGCCATTTCTTTTACTTGTGGGATCCTAACATTTCTTAAAAAATATGAATTTTCTCTCATCTTCACCAACCATCGATTATTTGAAGGATAAAGAATGGAGAGAAATGAAGGCAAGTGCACATTAAAGTCTCCAAACTGCAAGTGCTACTTCTGTTGGTCTATTGATTTTTCTTGCCCTTGACATCTTCCATCTTTTTCCCAATTTCAGAGTACAAGATCCAAATTAATGCTCTTGTGGCCAAAGCACAAAAAATGCCCGAGGAGGGATGGACCATGCACGATGGGACTCCATGGCGATGCTACAACACTCGAGACCATCCTAGGATGATCAAAGTATCACATGCTTGTCTTTAATCCTATAGTCTTATCTTTCCTTTGTAGTCTATATGATGTATCGATCATAAATTTATTTTCCATTTGTTAACATGCATCTACATATGTTTCAAATAGAGTAAATTAGTTTTACTGAAATTTTTACTTTCCACTTCATGTTTCTTAGGTAACAGTGGGGGAGTTGAAAATGATGCCAATGAATTACTATGGTTAGTTTATGTATCCCATGAAAAGAGTCCTGGTTTCCAACACCACAAGAAAGCTGGTGCAATGAATGCATTAGTATATTCCTTGCTAAGTATACATTTTTTTTGTTTTTTGCTAATTTCCTACTATAAATTTCACGATTCATTATGTTCATGATTGCTATCCCATTTCTCTAATTAGGTCCGAGTTTATTCTTTCCTCACAAATGGCCTCTTTCTCTTGAATCTTGACAACAGATCCAAATGGCCTCTTTCTCTTTCTCTTGAATCTTAATAGCGGGTCCCCTGGTTGCAGCAAATCCAAATGCAAATCGATATTTACAAGTGACTATTTACTTAGTACCAATTTTAGTTGAACCCATTGATTCACCCATTGAATATCCTATGGAAAAACCAGATGCTTGGATAAAATGTAAGTAATGTCGGTAGTTTGCGGCCTAATGTACAGAGTTAGTGGAGTAAAATGTAGAAGGGGGATTTCCTTTCAAGCTTTTGACGGGTTCTCTTCTCTTTATTCGAAAGAGGCTTGTTATTAACACTGGATTCAAATGTCAATGCTTTCAAAGATACAAACTGGGATCCAAATCAGTGGTTCTCTCTTATCAATTATAGTTGCATTCTACAGTGGTTTTTGATAATACTGTAATTTTCTGGGTCTTGCTGGAAGCAAGCCCTAGATTATGAGAACATTACCTTAAGGTAGAAGATCATTTCATGTCCGCTTGACAGAGTATGGCTGTCACAACCCCAAAATTTTGAAAAATTTAAAACTTTTAAATTAACATATAAACCATATTAGCAGCAGTTGTTAACAGGTTGTTTGTTTATGCTATTGAAATTGAAACTGAAGAATTATTTAATTACTCTGTATCTGTAAAAAAAATGTTTCTTTTCAGCTACTGATTATTCTTTTGTTTTGAGGCATAAGGTGGTTTGTCGAAAAGGACTGGGCTTACTTAGCTTTTGAGCTAACGCAGCCGTTTACTTCTGTTACAGGTCTACATGTAAGAATGAGGTTCATTGCTAATGACTCTCAGATGTTTACAGTCCAGATTTCTGTATAAAGAAAAGTTTAATAAAGGTTTAGACATGTTAAACACAAATTCAAGATTCTTAAGGTATTATCTTTGAATATTCTGCTACGTTTTCTTTAAGACTTTAATACTAAAGAGATTACAAAAAAAAAAAAAAAATAGTAAAAACTAAACCATGAGATGACATGAAATTTTATAGGTTTATAAGTATGATAAAACCATCCTGTCTCCCCTTCAGATGAGTATAAGATTGTATTTAAAGTCTCTCCACTTAACATAAAGCATAGTAGGAAAGAATCTTAGTTTTACAAGTTTACTTCTTTGTGATAAAGCTATCATAATAACATGCCCTGCTAGATTTTATATTGTTCAGTTCTTTTCATCTGAGGAGAAAGTATCATTAAGAATCAACCTATAAATTTTCTTACTGAAGCAACAAGATTTAAAAACTGGAACAAGTATTCCTTTGTAGTTAATCATCCATTAAACTGTCAAGAAGCTATACTCATTCTAGGAGTATCAAATGGTAAGACCTAGTACCATTAGAACTAATCCTAGACTCCTCACTAAAACTTCCTTTATTAAAATTTCAATACTACATTAACCCATTCATGAGGTACAAGAGTAATAAAAAATCTCTAGCATTCTTTTCCTATTTTGTTTTTATAAAACAAAACTTGAGATGGGAGAGAGTGACATAAGTCAAATTGTCACTTAAAAGAATGCTAGGTTAAAACGAAGAGAAATATCCTTCTAGCTAATATCTAAATTGTGAACTAAATCAAATCCATTGAGGTTATAATTTAGTACTTATTAACTATTCACATCTTGGAGGGTAGACATAATTTCGTTCATCTTCTTTAAAGCAATAAAGAGATTGGTATTAATAAGGTGGTTAAATCATTTGAATATATATCCACATTCTATGATTTAGTTATTGTATTTATAGTTGTACAAACCATAAATAACTTAGAACTATAATTTATCACGTTGATTTTCAACATTAAAAAAAAACCCACCTCTATGCTTAAATGATCCAAGCCATAACGTAACCATACTATAAGTTTTTCAAGGTATTAGCGTTAAGTGACAAACAAAAAAATTACCATACTTTAAGATTCTATAATCTTGGAAATAAAACTTAACCCTATGTTTATAACACGAGATCGTAGAGTAGTCGAAGAGTGGCATGCAAATTTTATCATTACAAAAATTTAACGTTGCATGGTTGAATGTATAAAATGCAGGAGGAAACTATGGTCTACGCTTTTAAACGATGATTATGTTGTAATCTCCATTGGGTGTCGTGGACTTTGGAATGGTATCCTCTCCACGCAAATTATTTGAGTGCTACGTGGCTGCGTAGTGTCCAAGTGTTGGCACTGTAAACGTTGACTAACCCTAAATCATTTGCCATTATTTCCTTGTGTTCGGCCCTTGGCTGCCGCTCTGCAAACCCTCCTTGAACAGGTTATGTTGTTTTGACTGCCATTCACCCTCTGATGGCCTCGGCTCATCAATAGCTTGCCATTCGGCCTCAGGTTACCTTGGCTTCTCCGTAGTTCTGCCATTGCTTCTCTCTCGAACCCTGGTTGCCTTGCCTCCTCAACTTTTCCATTGTCTTCCGCTGTCTCATAAGAAAAATACTCACTCCATAAGCGTGTCTCTGCTGTCAGCTCGTTGTTTGAGAAGTGACATTAAGAAGCTTGCTGCGACCATAAGGTTTTTCTATGTGGTCTTCTTTGTACTGAAGGGTTGGTTGATAAACTAGATAACTGTCAACAAAAGTTAACCTCCTCGCTCGACAGATTTACGGCCTTACTGCGTGGCTGCCAATAAACAGGTAAACGCTGCTCTGTAGTTTTTATAGTTCTGTGCTATATTTTATAGGTTATTTTATTATCTGTTTTTACAACAAAACTAATAAATGTACGTATAATGCACTGCTTGCAGGTGAACCTGCTATTGTTTTCAGCTTACACCAAAATGGGGTTACGGCACCTTGACTCGGTAAGCTTGGGTCCTTCCACGGCACTTCATCTTTTGTCTGAAAACTTGAGAGACTTTACTGGTTGGGTCGATGCAACCTTGGTTGACCTCCGTGGTTTTTATATTGTCTGTTTTTAATGCTTAATTATTAAGGGTAATACCCTCGCCCATGTACTGAGCCCTCCGGCTACGGCCGTAAGTGAAAACTCTGTTTACAGTTAGGGTTTGCTTTTAAAAACTTTAACAAGACATGAGTCTTGCGTTACTGTGCTTCAGAAGCTTATACAGACTATACGTCTTCATGTATAATTTTGTTACTGTTCAGGTTAATGAATAAAACAGAGTTAAGGTTATTTCTTTTGGTTAATGGCAAGAGTAGGGTTTTACCCTTGGTTATTATGGAATTTGGATCTGTTTCCTCTCTTGCGTTCTTCTTTACCACAGTATTTAAAGAACTTAGCATAATAAATAGCTTACTGTGTTTTATTTATTAACATGGCTGTAAGAAGAATATTTAAGCTCAATTATCGAGCGACTTCCAGTTCTGAGGTAATGTATTATAATTTTATTTATAAATTCTTTTACGTTGTTTCTGTATATAAAGATTATTAAATTTAAGATAAGTCCAGGGTTTGTGCCCTTATAACATCATAATAACTGTTACTACAATTTTCTATTATTATTATGAATTATGTCATAATACTGTAATTCATTTTTATATAAATGTTCTGTACCTTAAGTACTTTCCAGATTATTGTTCTATTAAATGTTATTAAATTCTTACCTACAGGGTTTTATAACCTGTTTGCTAATGATTTAGAAGTTATAAAAGAAAAACAACTGGAATCCTTTTTATGTTAAAGGACCTGATGTACTATTAATACTTATTACTTTTGTCTTTTAATTAACGTTTATTTACTATACAAGTACTGTATATGACTAGATTATAGATCTTACTTTATTTGCTTACGTTCAAAGTTTTAAATAACTAATTTTGTATTTGTATATTAATAAACCTTTTGAATGTTATTATTATAGTGTGCATAGAGTTTATATATTATAAGTATTATAATAAAATATTATTTCTCCTTATTGTTATTATAAATAACAACTTAATGTTGATTACCCAATATTAATTTGGGTTCTGTATATAATTGTAAAGCTTGTGTAATTCTGTACATTACTTACTAATTTTCTTTAAAGTATAACTTTCTAAACCTAAGTATATAAACTCTTATAATTTTTAAAACAACTTGCTATCATAATAAATAATAAAATAATAATAGTTTGAAGTGTATATCCTTAGTAAAAATAAAAGATTAACCAATAATATAATGAAGACATTTTTAACTGTGATGCGAGTTAATATCAATAGGTTTTAACTCTAATAACAAATAGGTAAAAGAAGAATAAACATACAAGTTATTATCTCTTATTGTCTGTATTATTCTATTTTAACCCTAAGGGTTTTAACTTTCATTTGAACTAGCAAAAACAATCCTAACGCAAAACTGCACTAATACATAATTTATCTTTTCTTACTTACTGCTAATATTTCCAGAGGAAATCAAAGTATAGTACTAGGAATAGTTTACAAAACTGTCAAAACAAGATACTTGTAACTTATAAATATGCTTGTTAACTGCAAGTAATGTAGGAGACTCAGTTCAAAGATTACTATTTCTTACACTGAGATACTGTGCTAGAGTACGATTTGGTGATCCCAGATGTGGAAAAACACAGTAATTTACTAACAGAATTTTTTTCTACTTATATACTGAGATTTTACTTTACTACAATTAACTGAATACACAAACAAACATCTAAACCTAACATGCATCCATTCATGTGTAATAAACATAAAGAAATAAATTACAGAACCTGATTATGCTGTGGACAACAACAGCAATGGGAGGCCGTTCCTCCCTACCTATTCCTGGAGAGTGCTCAAACAACGACTTCTCAGGACCCCCGAGCTTGCTCTGGTATTCCTGGCTGGAACTAGGTGCAGCAAAACAGATACAGTCTTCAACTCAGTATCAACACAGAACTAACAGTTAGTTCTCTCAGCTCAAATAGCTGTACTCAGAATCAAGTTACTGCAAACATTCACTCAAAACACTTCCTTACTGTCTTTCCCTCTTTTCTCAATGAAATTCCTGAATCACATTCACCTGAATGAATTCTCTCTGGAATAATAATGATTGAGCAGCCTGAGCTCTCCTCATTGAGTACTTTTAAAGATTGCCTAGGTCTTAGTTGGGTTAACTGTCATTTAATGAGCCACCTGCTCACATTCCACTTTCTTGGGGAATCATGACCCCAAATATAGGGAAGTTGCCACCTGCAACTTAGGAAGTGTTTGAGGATGCTGCCACTTGTCTTTTGCCTTTCCACCTAGTTCCATCCACCAGTTTCACCAGTAACCTCTTTTAACATCTCTCCCATGCTGTTGTCTCCACAATTTATTTATTATTAATAAAATATTCTGAATTACACTCCATAACTGTTAACTCTGCTGAGTCATCAATCCCTACTTAGGATTAAGTTTAACATAATGTCTCAAAAATAAATAAAACAAATTACATAATTTTACAAAATTGGGGTATGTGACATACACACCCCCTTAAAATGTAACATCGTCCTCGAAGTTACTTATTCTTCTTCCTCAGGAACCTCTTGGAACAGATGTGGGTATGCTTCCCGCATCTTGCTTTCCAGTTCCCAAGTAGCTTCTTCAGGACTAAGGTGCTTCCATTGCACCTTCAGCTGTCCAATTGTGCGGTTCCGCAGAGTAATCTCCCTCCTCCCGAGGATACAATCCGGTTCCACCAGAACTTCCCCTTCTGGTTCTGCCTGTACAACGTTCCAGTCAATCACATGAGTAGCATCATGTACATACTTTTTCAGAACAGAAATATGAAAAACATTGTGCACTTTTAAATTAGGTGGTAACGCTAACTGATAAGCAACTTGACCAACTCTAGATAAAATTTCAAATGGACCACAATAACGTGGTGCTAATTTTGCACAACTCCCCAACCTTAGGGAGCTCTTCTTTGGTCTTACCTTTATGAATACATGATCACCCACCTGGAACTCTTTAGGAGTTCTTTTCAGATCTGCTTGACTCTTTTGCCGATCCTGGGCAACCTTCAAGTTCTCCTGCACCTGTTTTACAATCTATTCCATTTCTTTTAATAATTCGGGCCCCAACACTAATCTATCTACTGGATTATTCCAGGAGATTGGAGTGTTACATTTTCGCCCATACAGAATTTCAAAAGGGCTAAACTTAGCTGAAGATTGATAACTGTTATTGTATGCAAATTCTGCTAAATGCAAATAATCCTCCCACTTACCAGGCTGATCCTTAACATACATTCTCAACAGATCTTCCAATACTTGATTAACTCTTTCAGTCTGTCCATCCATCTGAGGATGGAAAGAGGTGCTGAAATTCAAAGTGGTGTTTAATCCTTTGAACAGGGATTTCCAGAAATTCCCCGTGAATTTAGGATCCCTGTCTGAAATAATAACTTTCGGTACACCATGTAGCCGAAAAATCTGTTTTAAGAAAATGTCTGCTATATTTGCAGCCTTAAAAGTGGTTTTAACAGGAATAAAATGTGCTTCTTTACTTAATTTATCCACTACCACCATAATTGAATCATTCTGATTTTGATTTCTAGGTAATCCAGTAATGAAATCTAAGCTGATTATTTCCCACTTCCAACTAGGAATAGGCAAGGGCTGCAATAACCCAACTCGATGTTGATGTTCTGTCTTTACTTGTTGACAGTCCAAACATCTAGCTATATACTCAGCTGTTTCAGATTTCATATTAGGCCAGAAATAATCTTTTCTCAACATGGTGACAGTTTTCTGATACCCTGGATGCCCTGAATAAGGGGTTTTATGCACTTCATCTAGAATCAGTAATTTAATTTTAGATACATTTGGCACATACAATTTGTCCTTAAACAGCAAAAATCCATCTTTATCTAAACTATAACCCTTAGTTAAACTTTCTATGGGTTCTTTCTTAGCTGTAGCTTGTAACTTTCGATAAATTTCATCCAATTTTATACTTTCAGTTAGCTGTTCATTTAAATCAGAATTATAAGTACCGATTGCTGATGTGAAATTCAATTTTGCATTCCTGCTCAAAGCATCGGCTACTTTATTTTCTTTCCCTTTTATATGTTGAATTTCGAAATTGTATTCGCATAGGAAGGCTAGCCATCTGGCTTGCCTTGCATTTAAGTTAGGCTGATCTAAAAGGTATTTTAAACCCTTGTTATCAGTCATTAAAGTGAACTTTCTGCCTATTAAGTGGTGTCACCACATTTTCAAGGCATGAATAACAGTAGCCAGCTCTAAATCGTAAGTGGCATAATTCTTTTCATGGATCTTTAGCTTCCTGGACTCATAGGCAATGACATGCCCATCCTGAGTCAATACCTCGCCTAGACCGTCATTACAAGCATCTGTGCAAACCACAAAATATTTATTGGGATCCGCTATTCTTAAAATTGGCGCTGTTGTTAATAAAGTTTTTAGTTTCTTAAAGCTTTGTTCGCATTTTACGTTCCAATCGAACTTCTTGCCTTTCTTTGCAAAGAAGTGATTGGGTTGGCTATCTTAGAAAAACCTTCTATGAATCTTTGGTAATAACCGGTGATTCCCATGAAAGACCTAACATCTGTTACGTCTTTTGGTACTGGCCATTCTTCAATTGCCCTGATCTTTTCAAGATCCACAAAGATCCCTTCCTTAGTCACTACGTGACCTAAGTACTGGATTAAGTCTTTGAAGAAATCACACTTACTGAAATTTGCAAAGAGCTGTTGCTCTTGCAGTTCTTGTAAAACTATCTGCAAATGCTGTTTATGCTCTTCTTCATTTTTAGAGTAGATCAAGATGTCATCGATGAATACGACAAAAAACTTGTATAAATATTTATGCATTATGTTGTTCATTAGACACATAAAGACGGCTGGGGCATTAGTAAGCCCGAAGGGCATTACGACAAATTTTTAATGTCCATACCTAGTTCTGAAAGCTGTCTTAAATATGTCTTCTTCTTTAATTCTGACTTGATGATAGCCTGATCTCAGGTCTATCTTAGAGAACACCGTATCTCCGCGCAGCTGATCAAACAGATCGTCTATGCGGGGCAACGGATACCGGTTTTTAATTGTCATTTTATTAAGCTGACGGTAATCTATGCAGAGTCGCATAGTCCCGTCCTTCTTTTTAACAAATATTACTGGTGCTCCCCAAGGGGAAACACTAGGTCTAATATATTTCTTATCAATTAATTCTTTTAACTGTGTTTTTAATTCATTAAGTTCCAGAATATTCATACGGTACGAAGCCTTTGAGCTGGGTACAGCACCTGGTACCAGCTCTATTGTGAAATTCAGTTCCCTCCGAGGAGGTAATCCTGGAATTTCCTCCGGAAAAACATCAATAAATTCATTTAACACAGGAATATTCTCTATTTTTATTTTATCTTTTTCAACATTATTTTCCTCATCTGTAATAATTACAGCATAGGCCTTGCATCCTTTCCTGACTGCTCTTTTAAGCTGTAAAGCAGAGATCTGCCTAACCATAGTCTTTCTAGGAATACCTTTAACTATTACCGACTGTTCATTATTATTTACACATGTAAACGTTTTATCAAAACAGTTTAACACCACCCTATGTTGTTCTAACCAGTCCATACCTATAAGTATGTCATAGGAACCAAGTGGTAACACATTTAATTTAATAGCAGTTTTAAAACCACTCATATCTAAAGCACAATCATTAACATAACAATTTACCTTCCTTTTTGCCCCTGTGGCTAGTTGAACCAGCCAAGAGTTATCAAACTTTTCAACATTCAAATGACACTTTTCTACTATCTGTGGTGAAATATAACTTAAGCTAGCACCTGGATCTATCAAAATAGTTACAGGAGTTTTGTTAATCATACCTTCTACTTCCACCATGGAATTTTGGTACTCAGCTTGTCAATTTTCCAATGCTGCATTGATCCGGGGCATTGTCCTTGCAAAATCTCCAACAGTCATTTCATCTTGAATGGTGTGAATATTGTTGTTTGGCTTCTTTCGGTTTGGGAAAACTGAAGCATAATGTGGGCCATTACACTCCCAACATTTAACAGGTTCCTTCCTCTCGAAATTTTTAGTAAAATTTCCGTGATTATTAGAAATCTCCTTGCTGCCCTTGAAATTATTGGAGTTATTTGAAGCACCCTGTTTGCCTCCCTAAAAGTTCTTGCCATTAGAATAGTTTCTGTTCTTGTTGTTCTTGAAATTTTTCTGGGGTACATACTCCTTTTTCTTAAATTCAGACTGATTTCCATTCTTTTTAGCCTTCCAGCTGGCTATTCCTTCCTTCTTTTTATTCTATTCAAAACAGAAATTTGCTTTTCGCATGGCTTCTTCCAGAGTTTTAGGATTGTCATACTCGAACCTGTCTTTTATATGGTAGGGCAGGCAGCTGAGAAACCGCTGTACCTTCGGTTTCTCGTCAACTAAATACGACACATACCTCAACAGACTTAAGAACTTGCTGTTTAAGTCTTTCATAGTCATGGACCCAAGCTTTAACTCATAAAACTCCTTGGCCCTTTCTTCATAGTACTGTTCAGATAGGAACTTCTTCTTGAAGTACCTTTTGAATGTACTCCAGTTAACCTCTTTTTCTTTAATCCCTTTAACCCTCTTCAAATCTTGCCACCATATATCTGCCTTTCCTGAAAGGTTATATATGGCCATTCTCGCCTTCAGCTGGTTTGAATAGTTATAAATCTGAAAGTATTTTCTCATTCCGGATAACCAGGATTTTGCCTCTTCTCCTTTTTCAGTTTCTCCATTGAAGGTTGGGGGTTTTATTTTCTTGAACTCCCCAGATATCTCTTCGTAAGGTCTGTACTTTTTCTTTTTCTTATACACCTCTGCTTCGCTACTATCACTGGTAGAATAATAGCTTTGCTGTTCCTTAAGGCCTTCAGATGAGGAACTGCTATCAGATTTAGCTAATTTCATCTTTTTAGACCCCTTTTGATGACTTGCTTCTTCAGATTCAGACCTTCTATTTTTCCCGTTAGTCTGAAATTTCTCTATCAGCATTTGATTTAACTCCTCTTGAGTTTTCAGAATTTGTTCATTATCCCTTTTAACTGACTCCAATTAAGTCTTTAGAACTTTTATGGTCTGCATCAATTCTGAGGAGTGAGAAGTTATCTCCTCAATCACAGGTTCTCTGGAAATCTGTCTGGTCTCAGTGTTTGGGGTTTCCTCTTCTGCATAATATCTTAAGTTCTCCATACCTACCTATTAGATTCAGAAAAAAAAAAAAAATTTCTTCTTTTCACATAAAACAAAATACAAGTTAGTATATTATTTTTACTGTTATACGGAAAGTAATTGAGCCACATCAAGGCCTAGTGTTTGAACCATGCTCTGATACCACATGTCACAACCCCAAAATTTTGAAAAATTTAAAACTTTTAAATTAACATATAAACCATATTAGCAGCAGTTGTTAACAGGTTGTTTGTTTATGCTATTGAAATTGAAACTGAAGAATTATTTAATTACTCTGTATCTGTAAAAAAAATATTTCTTTTCAGCTACTGATTATTCTTTTGTTTTGAGGCATAAAATGGTTTGTCGAAAAGGACTGGGCTTACTTAGCTTTCGAGCTAACGCAGCCGTTTACTTCTGTTACAGGTCTACAGGTAAGAATGAGGTTCTTTGCTAATGACTCTCAGAAGTTTACAGTCCAGATTTCTGTATAAAGAAAAGTTTAATAAAGGTTTAGACATGTTAAACAGAAATTCAAGCTTCTTAAGGTATTATCTTTGAATATTCTGCTACATTTTCTTTAAGACTTTAATACTAAAGAGATTACAAAAAAATAAAAATAAATAAATAGTAAAAACTAAACCATGAGATGACATGAAATTTTATAGGTTTATAAGTATGATAAACCCATCCTGTCTCCCCTTCAGATGAGTATAAGATTGTATTTAAAGTCTCTCCACTTAACATAAAGCATAGTAGGAAAGAATCTTAGTTTTACAAGTTTACTTCTTTGTGATAAAGCTATCATAATAACATGCCCTGCTAGATTTTATATTGTTCAGTTCTTTTCATCTGACGAGAAAGTATCATTAAGAATCAACCTATAAATTTTCTTACTGAAGCAGCAAGATTTAAAAACTGGAACAAGTATGCCTTTGTAGTTAATCATCCATTAAACTGTCAAGAAGCTATACTCATTCTAGGAGTATCAAATGGTAAGACCTAGTACCATTAGAACTAATCCTAGACTCCTCACTAAAACTTCCTTTATTAAAATTTCAATACTACATTAACCCATTCATGAGGTACAAGAGTAATAAAAAATCTCTAGCATTCTTTTCCTATTTTGTTTTTATAAAACAAAACTTGAGATGGGAGAGAGTGACATAAGTCAAATTGTCACCTAAAAGAATGCTAGGTTAAAACGAAGAGAAATATCCTTCTAGCTGATATCTAAATTATGAACTAAATCAAATCCATTGAGGTTATAATTTAGTAGTTATTAACTATTCACATCTTGGAGGGTAGACATAATTTCGTTCATCTTCTTTAAAGTAATAAAGAGATTGGTATTAATAAGGTGGTTAAATCATTTGAATATATATCCACATTCTATGATTTAGTTATTGTATTTATAGTTGTACAAACCATAAATAACTTAGAACTATAATTTATCACGTTGATTTTCAACATTAAAAAAAAACCTGCCTCTATGCTTAAATGATCCAAGCCATAACGTAACCATACTATAAGGTTTTGAAGGTATTAGCGTTAAGTGACAAACAAAAAAAATACCATACTTTAAGATTCTATAATCTTGGAAATAAAACTTAACCCTATGTTTATAACACGAGATCGTAGAGTAGTCGAAGAGTGGCATGCAAAGTTTATCATTACAAAAATTTAACGTTGCATGGTCGAATGTATAAAATGCAGGAGGAAACTATGGTCTACGCTTTTAAACGATGATTATGTTGTAATCACCATTGGGTGTCGTGGACTTTGGAATGGTATCCTCTCCACGCAAATTATTTGAGTGCTACGTGGCTGCGTAGTGTCCAAGTGTTGGCACTATAAACGTTGACTAACCCTAAATCATTTGCCATTCTTTCCTTGTGTTCGGCCCTTGGCTGCCGCTCTGCAAACCCTCCTTGAACAGGTTATGTTGTTTTGACTACCATTCACCCTCTGATGGCCTCGGCTCATCAATATCTTGCCATTCGGCCTCAGGTTACCTTGGCTTCTCCGTAGTTCTTCCATTTCCTCTCTCTCAAACCCTGGTTTCCTTGCCTCCTCCATAACTTTGCCATTGTCTTCCGCTGTCTCATAAGAAAAATACTCACTCCATAAGCGTGGCTGTGCTGTCAGCTCGTTGTTTGAGAAGTGACATTAAGAAGCTTGCTGCAACCATAAGGTTTTTCTTTGTGGTCTTCTTTGTACTGAAGGGTTGGTTGATAAACTAGATAACTGTCAACGAAAGTTAACCTCCTCGCTGGACAGATTTACGGCCTTACTGCGTGGCTACCAATAAACAGGTAAACGCTGCTCTGTAGTTTTTATAGTTCTGTGCTATATTTTATAGGTTATTTTATTATCTGTTTTTACAACAAAACTAATAAATGTACGTATAATGCACTGCTTGCAGGTGAACCTGCTATTCTTTTTAGCTTACACCAAAATGGGGTTACGGCACCTTGACCCGGTAAGCCTGGGTCCTTCCACGGCACTTCATCTTTTGTCTGAAAACTTGAGGGACTTTACTGGTTGGGTCGATGCAACCTTGGTTGACCTCCGTGGTTTTTATATTGTCTGTTTTTAATGCTTAATTATTAAGGGTAATACCCTCGCTCATGTACTGAGCCCTCCGGCTACGGCCGTAAGTGAAAACTCTGTTTGCAGTTAGGGTTTGCTTTTAAAAACTTTAACAAGACATGAGTCTTGCGTTACTGTGCTTCAGAAGCTTATACAGACTATACATCTTCATGTATAATTTTGTTACTGTTCAGGTTAATGAATAAAACAGAGTTAAGGTTATTTCTTTTGGTTAATGGCAAGAGTAGGGTTTTACCCTTGGTTATTATGGAATTTGGATCTGTTTCCTCTCTTGCGTTCTTCTTTACCACAGTATTTAAAGAACTTAGAATAATAAATAGCTTACTGTGTTTTATTTATTAACCTGGCTGTAAGAAGAATTTTTAAGCTCAATTATCGAGCGACTTCCAGTTCTGAAGTAATGTATTATAATTTTATTTATAAATTCTTTTACGTTGTTTCTGTATATAAAGATTATTAAATTTAAGATAAGTCTAGGGTTTGTGCCCTTATAACATCATAATAACTGTTACTACAATTTTCTATTATTATTATGAATTATGTCATAATACTGTAATTCATTTTTATATAAATGTTCTGTACCTTAAGTACTTTCCAGATTATTGTTCTATTAAATGTTATTAAATTCTTACCTACAGGTTTTTATAACCTGTTTGCTAATGATTTAGAAGTTATAAAAGAAAAACAACTGGAATCCTTTTTATGTTAAAGGACCTGATGTACTATTAATACTTATTACTTTTGTCTTTTAATTAACATTTATTTACTATACAAGTACTGTATATGACTAGATTATAGATCTTACTTTATTTGCTTACATTCAAAGTTTTAAATAACTAATTTTGTATTTGTATATTAATAAACCTTTTGGATGTTATTATTATAGTGTGCATAGAGTTTATATATTATAAGTATTATAATACAATATTATTTCTCCTTATTTTTATTATAAATAACAACTTAATGTTGATTACCCAATATTAATTTGGGTTCTGTATATAATTGTAAAGCTTGTGTAATTCTGTACATTACTTACTAATTTTCTTTAAAGTATAACTTTCTAAACCTGAGTATATAAACTCTTATAATTTTTAAAACAACTTGCTATCATAATAAATAATAAAATAATAATAGTTTGAAGTGTATATCCTTAGTAAAAATAAAAGATTAACCAATAATATAATGAAGACATTTTTAACTGTGATGCGAGTTAATATCAATAGGTTTTAACTCTAATAACAAACAGGTAAAAGAAGAATAAACATACAAGTTATTATCTCTTACTGTCTGTATTATTCTATTTTAACCCTAAGGGTTTTAACTTTCATTTGAACTAACAAAAACAATCCTAACGTAAAACTGCACTAATACATAATTTATCTTTTCTTACTTACTGCTAATATTTCCAGAGGAAATAAAAGTATAGTACTAGGAATAGTTTACAAAACTGTCAAAACAAGATACTTGTAACTTATAAATATGCTTGTTAACTGCAAGTAATGTAGGAGACTCAGTTCAAAGATTACTATTTCTTACACTGAGATACTGTGCTAAAGTACGATCTGGTGATCCCAGATGTGGAAAAACACAGTAATTTACTAACATAATTTTTTTTCTACTGATATACTGAGATTTTACTTTACTACAATTAACTGAATACACAGACAAACATCTAAACCTAACATGCATCCATTCATGTGTATTAAACATAAAGAAATAAATTACAGAACCTGATTATGCTGTGGACAAAAACAGCAATGGGAGGCCGTTCCTCCCTACCTATTCCTGGAGAGCGCTCAAACAACGACTTCTCAGGACCCCCGAGCTTGCTCTGGTCTCCCTGGCTGGAACTAGGTGCAGCAAAATAGATACAGTCTTCAACTCAGTATCAACACAGAACTAACAGTCAGTTCTCTCAGCTCAAATAGCTGTACTCAGAATCAAGTTACTGCAAACATTCACTCAAAACACTTCCTTACTGTCTTTCCCTCTTTCCTCAATGAAATTCCTGAATCACATTCACCTGAATGAATTCTCTCTGGAATAATAATGATTGAGCAGCCTGAGCTCTCCTCATTGAGTACTTTTAAAGATTGCCTAGGTCTTATTTGGGTTAACTGTCATTTAATGAGCCACCTTCTCACATTCCACTTTCTTGGGGAATCATGACCCCAAATATAGGGAAGTTGCCACCTGCAACTTAGGAAGTGTTTGAGGATGCTGCCACTTGTCTTTTGCCTTTCCACCTAGTTCCATCCACCAGTTTGACCAGTAACCTCTTTTAACAGCTCTCCCATGCTGTTGTCTCCACAATTTATTTATTATTAATAAAATATTCTGAATTACACTCCATAAGTGTTAACTCTGCTGAGTCATCAATCCCTACTTAGGATTAAGTTTAACATAATGTCTCAAAAATAAATAAAACAAATTACATAATTTTACAAAATTGGGGTATGTGACAATGGCTGTCCATTCAAAGAATGGAGTTTAAAAAGTCAAGAATAGTGAAGAGCAAATTGGCATTTAAAAAGACCATTTGAGTTGATCTTTGGGAAATAGTACACAAGGTGAACCCTTTGGAAGATGGAACTTCAGTTTCTAAAGTTGTAGTAATGCAGGAACTCTAAAAAACATTGGGGGAAAATTAAAAATCTTCATAAGAAGGATTTTTGACCTTTTGAATTTAGCACACAAAGAGGGTGAGAAGTTGAAGGGGAACCGAATGTCCAAAACAATAAGAAGAAAGAGAATGACATAGGAAAAGGATATGTCTGGAAAGAGGGTAGTACAAAAAATGAATTTGACAGTGATGATAGGACTAGCAAATCAAGAAAAAGCACTGTCTAACATCTTCAGTCTCCCAATAGTTGGGAACCGAAGATTAGACTCAAGTGCCATGGAAGAAGTGAAATGAGAAGAAACTCTTGAATAAAAAACTACAGAGATGTAGTCCATATCTGTTAGGACTCAAGAGTATTGTGTCCTAAATCATCAGGCTATCATAAGTTAGAAATTTTGACTGTTTGTCTTCTTTGCATTATTACTTTTTGCGGGGTCTTGTCATAGGAGCTTAGGCCAGAAAAGTAAAACTGAACAGTAGCAGCGTCCAACTATGATTGGCCATTAGTTTTATTCTTGAATATTTCAAAACTAGAAGAAAGCATTGAGCTCTTGAATGTTTGAATGTTTCCGGCTCTCTGTGAATTTTCTTATGTTTTTTAAGGAGATGACTCCATTTACTAGAAGAAAAAATAAAAACTTAAACCAGGATACCAAGTTGCTAAATCCATTTATTCATAGGTCTGTAGTAGAAACATTCTAACTTTACATAGGCTAGTTTGGTCTGAATCTGCTAAACATAGTTTTTGTACTAGCCAAGAATTTACTGAGCCAATTTAAACTCTTGCATCTTTTCCCACACCAAGTTTTTCACTGAGCTGATTCGGGTACTTATGGTCTGATGGATGCATTTCAAGTTTTAGAAATTCCATGCTTATAAGATTCTATAATCTGATCTCTACTTGTTAGCTTTTAAAAATGAATAAAAACATTTACATGAGATCTTCAGAAGTAAAGGGTAGACTCCTTAATTTCCATTCTTAAGTATAATACTTCTATAAAAGAGTTATCAGCATAGAAAAGTTAAAATATGCTGAAATAAACTCGGCTTCTTATGGCTATGTTGCTTTTGGAAGTGTACCTACATGCATAATACTGGAAGGGATTTGAAGGATGGTATGATCATGGTCGTTGGCATTTAATGTTGACAGATCCCTTCTTACTGATTTCAATTATGCTAACATGCTTATCCCTTTTGGTCCGCTAATATGCTACCTGAGCATAGAACAGTAATAGAGTACTCTAGGAGAGTGAATGATGAGTAGTATTTGAACTGTTGGCCTGGGCTGTGATTCAATCATCGAATTTATGTATATTAAGGAGCACCATCAAAGATGTTTGTTTGGTGTGATGATTTTTCTGGTGTTGAAAGGTCTTACTTAGTAGAGCTCTGCTCAAATAAGGTCTTGAAAGGTCTTACCCGATCTCTGATTAGGCAGATAAACTCCTGGTCTTGTCTTATCTAAGCTCTGGTAGGTAAGGTCCTAAAAGTATTGTTAACGGAGCTCTGAATATGCAAGCTTCTGCAAATTTTATCTGATGGAGCTCTATATAACTAAGGTCTTGAAAGTCTTATGTGACTGAGCTCTATTCAGGGAACATTCTGAAAGGTATTGTCTGAGTGAGGTCTGCTTAGGATCGATTTCAAAAGGTATAACCTAACTGAGCTTTATTAGCATCGATAGATCTATGCACTATGAATATTGAGGCATAATTAACATAACCATGTTATATGGTTTATGGATATGATAGCTTGTAAAATAAAAATCGTGACAAGAAAACTTTCAATAAGAATAATTTCTTTCCTAAAGTGATTTCTCTTAATAGTTAATAAACACGTGTGTTTGCAGGTTTCCAGCATATCCTCCAGATTTCAATTTTGCACAGGTATTATCAATAATAAAAACTATTGTGTTTGTGTGACTGGGCTTTCGTCTTTTATTAATTTTTGGTTTTGGTTTCGATTATGCTTGCAGCACAGATGAGTTCATTTTATATTTTCATATTTTTTATGTCTTAGTTCCCTTTTTAATCAAGTGAATTTACTACTGAAATCCATGTATTTATGTGCCAACTTTTTTAGGTTGTAATGAGGGGTGTGAGAGGAAATGCCTCATCTCAACTCACTTGTTCATGTCTTGTATGACCATGTCTACTTGGTTTGTTGCATGGATTTTATAATCCATATGCAACACCCCAGTTTCCACAACTATATGCTGGTCCAGCAACAATAATGTATCCTCATGCACAAGTAACACAAAGTGCGTCTGGATATCCTGCCTCACCAGGATATATGTAGGGTCCACATATTGTTTAGTATAGAAGCCTAGGATTGGTAGAGACAACGACTGCTTCATTACAGTATGGGGGTGAAGCATCAACACAAAACCCTGTTCAGTCTTCGGGTACATTCCACTCCCATATTTATGTCAAATATTATAATCATTTTCAATTTCGGTGGGTTTTGTAGTGGATTAAAAGTATTTTAACATTTATACTATGTTTTTAATTTTGATGAATTCTTTCTCATGCAGGAATGGCACTAATAGGTGCAAATTAGGTCTCTATAAATCGAAGTCCAGGACAGACACCACAACAATATGCGCTGCCAGTGGATCTTCAACAATATGCGGCTGTAGCAGCTTCTGAACTGACTGCTTCTTGATGTATGTTTTATGACTAATGAAGTGAGAGAGGGTAAAGAGAAGAGGCATACTTCTTCAACAATGAACTAAAGTTGAGATGAAACTTGAATTGAATAAGGCTTTATGATCATTACAAATAAAAATAGCATTATATTAAATTGTTTCCGTGAACAATTATTTCTGCTAATTTTGATCTAATTACTAATAGTCCCCAATTTTTATTCTTTTGGATGTTATACATTTACGGTGGAGAACTAGCTTTTGAGAGGCTGATATGGGACTTCAAAAAAGAAATATATTCAAAAAGATATATTACCAAGATTTTTTTTTCAAGAATGTATTTGGCTCATACAGGCATCACTATAAGTGCACTGTAACTTGTAAGTGTCTGATGTTTTAAACTTATCATTTAGGTACATTTGTAGTAAATATGAATAGATAAAATTTGGGTCAGATTGAAAACATTTGTGCACGTGAATTGTTGCTCCGATGACATTCTAGGTCAAGTGAAGTTATAATCTTCAAAATTATTTAAACCAATCATGTCATGTGAGTTTTGACTTAAAATTTTGTATGCATGTTTCACTCTTGGATGTAGGCTGCAAAAGAAGGTTGACTAAGTTCAATTTCACTTCAACATTTAAATCCTCAATTTTTGCTACTGCTTATATGAAGTGAAGTTTGAGATAAACCCATTTATGCATGTTTCAATCATGGATTAGGCTAAAAAATGAGGTGAATCAAATAATTCCATTAGGGTTTAAGGATAGTTTAATGGGAACTTTTGGTTTTGTGATAAGTTCAGTTATGTTTTCTGAAGCTGGAAAGTGCATATTTATATAGCAGTATTTTTTTTATTCTAGTTTTAAATGCAAGAGACGAGATGTCACTACACTTTGTGGGGAAGATCTGGAGGATGATAATGGCTGTAATTTCTAGATCTGATTTGCAAAAGAAAAATAAAGAGCTTTGTACAGATAATTATGGTGGATTAAAGGTGGTACAAGTGCCTATATTTTGTAATGGGCATATGGGATGTACTGAGACTTAATTGTAGGTTGTTCTAATTTGGAAATGAACATAAATAAGACTTAAAATTACAATCATCACTTACTTTCTATTTGTTGTTATATACTTGAGAAATCTGTAATCAGAATTTACTAATGTAGATAAATTCAAATATTGTGGGGTTTGGGATCAAGTGGTTTTAACTCTCCCAACAAGAGAGAAAACTTATCAACAACAGGCCTTTTTTCTATTGGCTTCTTGAAGACAGTTGTTTGTCTCAGAATGTAAAAAACAAGATCAAGCAAGTAGGGACAAAGTACTGTATAAGATTTCATGAAGCTATTCATGATATGGCATATATTGGTGAGAAAGAACATAATTTTATGATCGTGGCTAGACAAAATCTCAAAAAAATGCCACATATTTAATATGAGGATAGCAAGAAAAGGATATCACTTGTATCTAATTCTGTTGACTATCTAGATACCCATTGAGTTCACACGCCTAAAACCTATAAGTCTGATGATATGTTGTAATCCAATGCAACTGGTTCCATCAGGATTTGTGGTCAACTTGATCTCTCTAAATGTTTTCAATCTGTTAAACATGTGACTGTATTCAATACCAACCTATCTAGGGCAACGTAGAATAGTTGAATTTCTTACATCAAGTAGGATTCAAGTTTTCAACATTTCATACTATGAACAACTAGAATCATTTCCTTATAAGTTGGACATCTTAAAAATTGGACATATAAAATGAAGAATTGCATGGGAAAAATATCATTTGGAAAAGAGGTTTGAGATCCCACAAGAGTTTATCTTTGAAATTATGTCTTCATTGTCTCCTAGAAGCTCAAGAGAAAAAAAAAGTAAATGGTAAATCCCTTCTTGAGAGAATCACTTCCAATCAACTACAATGTATAATTAATTTTTAGAAGTTGAAGATTCCTTTTTGTCTAACTCTAGTTTTATGAATTTGTGACTTGTTAAAGAGATAAATACAGATACATATTAGCTTCCAATCAAGCATCATGTGTTGGAAAAATTGTGTTTGCAATGTGGAAGAATTTCTATCTTCTTCGCCAGAGATGGGAGTTGTTGCCCCGCTAATTGCATATTAGGAAAATTAATGGTCAAATATCTAAACTTTAAACAAGATATCCATCAAACTTGAAGTGGAAAATAATGATGAAATCCTCTGTATTAATTTCATTGATGTGTTTTTCAAACATCTATGAGGCAAGCATGAGTTACTCAATGTCACTTCTATCGTGCATTCCAAATGGAATTAAAGGGAGTGTCTAAGTTGCATAAAGTACCTTCTAAGAAGATACAATAGTCTCATAACAATCACAGAAGGAGAGTTTCATGTGAAAGTAAATTTCATCTTCTTAGGAGTCTAATAGTAACAAAGGAAACGATGGATAGAACAAAGGTTCAACGAAGCCATCTTTTGAACGTAATGGGAAGAAGTATTGCATATATCAAAAGAGCTATGTCCACCCCACCGATAACTGTTACAAGATTCATGCTAAGAAGGATAAATGTCTACCTTTGCAACAACAACAAGAAGGGGTTGGTTTAAACTTTAAAATTAGCAACACTGGAAAATAATTAATTCATAATATTAGAGCAATCCTAGGTTTTTCTAATTGAGATGTTGCCTTTAAGACATGAAAGTCAAAATAAAGACCAAGGTGACCCTAAACAACAATGGTTGACAACTCATTGGATTTGATTTGTGTTCCCTATAAACTTAAACAAAAGAGATTTCTTAAAAAACCTTCACAACTTATTTGATTTGGTCTAGAAGAAGGGACACAATTTGTTTTTGAAGTTTGAAAGCATACTTAACCCATTTTATCACTAACATTAAGTCATTAAAGACTTGAAGCTTTCCACAATTTAATTAATGGAAAATTTTAAGAGGAGTTAAGGGAAAACCAATACCTAGATGTTCTTTAAAATAAACTCAAAGAAAGATTCCCATGATAGGTACTACCTCACTTCAAGCCACATGGCATGCCCATTATTTAGAGCTTGGTAGATGGTATTTGGTCTTGAATAGGATTTAAGTGGGCATTAAGTTTTTTGGGTTTTCTTACAAAAGCACTATATATATTCCCATTTATGCCATTGTTTTTAAAGGCATTACAAGTAACTTCATCCTTGAACCAAGCTCTCTTTGGACTTCTCTGTTTGAAGTTACTCTTAGAAATATCAAATACTTGTCAAACCTCTCCAACTGAAACAATAATTCTCATATGGAAAAAGTTGAGATTCATATGATGGTCTATCATTCAACACTAAATTTTCATTATAGGCATCACATAGTCAAAAACTAACACTGAAATGCATCGACAATTTCATACCATAAACATGATTATAGAATAGTTGAGTTGATACAGTGGCTTGAATAACTTGGTGAGATATGATTCGTATATTTATTGGTAATCAAAGGGGCACCGAGGCTCCTCAATAAAGAATCTAGATGAGAAATGCTTTCCTAGGTAAAGGGATTCTATTCCCAACTTCCTAAAGGCAAGGGAAAATAATATCATTTCTCAAAATTTTCCTCTCCGATAATTATAATTATACTCTTTGTTTTCTCTACTTCTGGAAAAGTAGCCATGGATAAAATATATTTCTTTGAGGAATGGGTTAAGTGGAGTCATTAGTTACTTTGATTCTCATGCCATTTTATACTACATGTTCACTTATTTGAAACTCATGACTTACCGACGTTTGTGAATATGGAGTAGGATAACTGATAAGTTTGTTATTTTATGATAAATCATAGCATTAGTGTTCATTCTGCAGGTTTAAGTCAAACCATAGTCATTTTGCCTGCATTTTGGAGAAGCATGTCTTTTATGCCGTGCATATCACAGAAAATTCATCCAAGTTTCAATGGATATTTGCTGGTGTCCATATTCAATACAACCAATGCACTATTTAGATTTAAGGCACTGTTACATATAGTCATGCATAAACATGAGTTGATGGATCATCACACCCTCAATTTGAACATGTCCATTGGGTATGGTGCATATCACAGTTTAGATGGTTTTCTAGGTATATACGCATATATTACACATTTAGGCACATACAAGCATGGAAAATTGATGGATGACCACACCCTCAGTTTGAATCTGTGGATGTAAGGTTTGCTTCCAGTGAAAGGTGCATATTAGAGTCACCTGAATTTACAATAATAATGTCCCTATTCAATGTATCCAATGCACCAGATTCAATACATTGTCACACATATAGGAAGTGGAACATACAAACACAAAAATTTGGTGGATCACTGCACCCTCAGTTTGAACCTATGAATGCAAGGTTTCCTTCTAGTGCATGGTGCATATTAGATTCACCTGAGTTGGGACTGTTAGTGTACAGTTTAATATACCTGATGCACCATCTAGATTCAATCCATGGCTACACATTTATCCACATAAATCCAAATAGTTGATGGATAACCAGAACCTCAATTTGTATGTTTGAGTGTAAGAATTGTTTCTAGTATATTTTTATGACAAAAATGGGTTGATATAGTGTGGTTTCCCTTGTATTTTTTAGGTTTTAAACAAATGCAAGAAGGATTCAGGTATGGAAACAATTTAAAGCTCTGTGGAAAAGAGTTTGTTGGGCTTGCAATATGTAATGCCAGTTTTCCATTAATAAGGCCAGAATCTGTTGCCTCATGGGCACCAAATTTAACTGCCAAATCTCCTAGAGACTCAACAGTACCTCCAAGCTCCATTGCAGAAGATTCCAGAATCTGTAGATTTGTCAAGATTCCAGAATCTGCAGGTTTTGGCTAGAGATGTAATTATTGATAAATACTTTGTTTGCAATTGTTTCAATCATCTATTGATGGATTGGATGATAATGAATCGTGGCTTGCAGCTCATTGTATCATCTAAAACAATATCATGGGTACTGATATTGTCTTCAATTGTGTCAATTGATGTATGATGGATTGATAGTCGTTAGTTTAGCTACTTATCATACACTGTCAAGAGCGTTCACTAATACTGTGTTATTACCTTGAATTACCAAATGTATATATATACTGAAATCTTTGCTTTTACTCTTCTTTATGTTCTTTTCTGCATTTGTGAAGTGCAGGAAATGTCTTCAAATTTGTACCATTTTAGCCAAACCATACAGTGCTATCATGTCTACTCCTTGAACAGGACTTTTGTTAATGTGAGAAGTTAGAACTATATAAACCGTCATCAAATGTTTGTTTTCCAAGCTGCTTTGACAACCTATGCTAGCACAATTATGAACTTTGGAACCACATGGACAATAAGTAATTCCAGATTATGACTACACATTGGCTTCTTTTCTTCATCAGATATATTTCTCCCATGCAATGGCATTTAATTTTCTGATTTTTCAATACATTGAAGTGCTCCATTTTTTTTTGGCTCACTTCAATGTTACACTTTTTTTCCTTGCTTCCCCGCTAACAACTACCTTAACAGCGTATTATTGCACCTTCCTTGGGGCAATTGCTAGTTATGTTTTAATTAGTTTTCTGGTAACATAAGTGTCTAGTAAACTGAACATAGTCCAATTGTTCTTCCATTTGCTTCAACTATAACTCGTTCATCTAATTTTTATCAATCTATTATTAGTTTAGCTCATGTATGTAATTCTAGTGAAAGGTAATTTGTATAGCAGATCCTTTTATACTTTATTACTTGATGCCGAGGTAATTCAAGAGTATTTGTTTTCAACAATAAACGAGTTAAATAAACTTAGGAAAACCTAAATAAAAATGAGTACAATGACTGACATTCACACATGGAAATAAAAACCTAGTGCATAAGATAGTTTACTAAGTGTTCTAGTACTTACCAAATAGAGATGCAATAATACAAATTTTATATCTTTAAACTATAGTATTACTGCTTTTTGTGTAAGACTAAAAGGATTATTTTCTACAAAAATCTATCCAACTTAACCTTTGTATGATCTTCATCTCACAAGGGGAATATACGAATCTAAGTTCAAATGTTTACCCATTTCCAAAGATTGCGGAACATAAATATAAACCTTAGTGTAAATACTACCTCCTTACATTATTCGTTAGGGTTATAATATGCATATTACAATGAAAAGATATTGAATGTTATAAAAAGGGTTTTAACCATAGTTTGTATATAAAACGCTATTGTGTGCAGGTTGCTCCAAAGGGGTCTCAAACTATAATACAAAACCCACATTTCACAAATGTATCCAAAGCCACGTGGTCAATGCTTGTTGGTTAGGTTTTGTTTACTTGGGGTTCATTATAAAACTATCCTAAACCCTAAAAATCGCATTTTTACCTATTTTTCTTTCTGTGGCAGTGGAGAGTAAGAGCCGCAGGCTCATGGCTGCATGGCCTTATTGTCACTCCCTTGACTCTATATAGGTCTCCTTTGCCATTTCGTTTTTCTTCTGCGTAAGAGATTCATGTGGCCACTGCCTTCCTCTAAGTGTGAGGTCATTTTCGCCATTAAACTGAATCTATGGGTGATGATTTCTGTCGCTGCTACTGCATGGGATTGAGCTCCGGTTCATCATGGCGTAGCCTTGGTTTTATTTGTAACTTGAACCATCTCGTTGAGGCCTTTTGACAGTAGCTTCCTTCATTTTAGCTCAAGTTTACACAACTTGTGGCTAGGGCTTTGGTTACCATCTTCTACATGGGAAGGACAAAGAAAATTTATCCAGGTATAAAATTCTTTCAGTTTTAAACCCTTCTTGCTCTGTTTAAAATTTAATATCTTCGTTATTTTTAAGATTTAAACATTCTGTGGGTTCTTCGCTTGTGCAAGCTTTCAATCTCATTTCTTTGTGCTGAAGGACACCACAAAAAGGGCTCCACGTTGGTGTTCATCTTGGTAAGCCTCGGTCCTACCTGAGGTCCTTCTGCGAGGGCTGTATGGAGTTCAGTGTTTGCAGTTCCACCAAGATATAGCTCCATTTCTTGGTTATCAGAAATCGTGAATGTTTAGGAATGCCATTTGGCCAAGACTGTAATGTCTTGATAGGAAAAAATATTTAATCCCTAGCGGTCGTTTCGTGATGAAATGGTTTTGGGTCTTCTTGGCCATGACTTGAGTTTTTAAAGATTATAATTTTAACAGGATTTGAAGCCATGGTTTTCTTGTTGTAAAAAGGACATTAGGGCATATCCTGTATGGATATAGTAGTGGTTTTTTATGTAAGAAGTTTAGGGTTTAGATGCTGTTTAAATTTTAAATAAGCTTTTAAGCTTACTGTTTTGTAACTTCTATAACCGGTAACATATATACTGTGGTTTTAAGAAAAAGATGGCAGGTTGTAATATTTATTTGTTGGTTACTTCAATTCCTTTTAAATTAACCTAAACAGAGATATTATTACTGTTATAATATTTGTATTGATGTATATTAGCTAAAGAATTTTGAAAGAAGTTTTAAGATGGTTCCAGTTTGCATTTTTCTTTGATTTTGTTTAAAAGAGAAACAAAAATGTTCACGCAGTTAGTATTAGAACAGAGTTTGATTTTTACTGTCAATAAGCAATTATTTCAGCAAAGAGATACAAGAAAGGGTGAATAATACTACCTGAATCTTTACTGTTTTCCTGGGTTGGAAAGTTTTGAAAGGTTTTTATTTAAACTTTCTTAGTTTATATTTACCAAACAGATTTAATATTGTTTTCTATGGAAAATGTATTTAATTTTGTATATTTATATATTAGATGATTGTGGTTATAAAAATGAAGAACGTATGCTTTAAGTAATTTTGGGTGAAACTGTATAATCCCTCTGCTAGTAAAAGAGGAGGCAATGATAGTCATATTTGACAGTTTCTTCAAAATAGGTTTTATTTATAAAACCTTGATTACTTTTAAAGCACTACTGAGCTTAATATTTGATTATAATGTTATTCAAGTTTTTTTCTTTTTTTCACTTAGATTAATAATGAAATTATCTAAGTAAATTTCTAGCCTCATTTGATTGTTTTCTTTAAGTTAATCTTGCTTATTGATTTTCTGTGTTTATAATGTTTTTAATTTCTATGTGTATTAAAATAAATAGGCTTATAGTAAATAATTTATTTATTGTCTACATAAGAGCACATACTCTGTATATTTTTAAGAATTTTTCCTGGAGATAGTTTTATTTATTTTATAATACAGGGTCTAAGGAAAATTTTTGAAATAGAAAGGATAACTTACTTTTGATTAACCCTGTGAAATCTATAGAAAGTAAATAAACACTTTCAAGCACACTTCAATTGATTCTCTATCAGAATTTAATCTAACCTTCTGTACTAGAGTACTACCTTTAAAAAGATGTGGAAAAATACAGTTAGGTATTTTTTATCTATCAGTATAATTGCAAATTGTTGTAATCATTTACCCTAATATATAACTAATCCAACATTTGACTATCTTTTCATAGTAAAATATTTAATTAAATAATTCTAATAATCAGAAGAACATAAGCATAACACATTATTGCATATATTTATTCCTTCTTGATCCTAAATATGCAATTAAAGACTAGATAAATCATGTAGAACCTGGAAATGTAGAAGAGGTGACAATAGCTTAAGGAACATGTTCCTCCCAACCAAATCCTACAGATAGCTAAACTGCAAGTCTCAAGACCCCCGAATTTGTATTCTGGTCCACCTGGTAGAAGTATTGGGTGAGAGATCTAGTTTAGTAATCCTCTGCAACTCTACTGAGTATTCAATAGTAAATCTATTTTGCTTGCAGCAATATGAACTTAGCTTAAAAATAGTTGCACTAGTTCAGAACTTCAGCACTTTTCACTCAAACAAACTTCTGCTAGTCCCCTCCATCGAATTTTCTTGTGCACTAAATTCATTCAGAATTTTCACAAGTCCAGAATGAGTAGCCTCAGCTGTCTTCAATTGAAAGTTTTATTAGCATGCTTAGGAATTTTGGGCTAGTTTTCACTTAATGAGCCACCTTCTCTTGTTCCACTTTCTTGGGGAACATGACCACAAAAATAGGGAAGTTGAGTCCTGCAATAGCTAGAAGTAGTTTGAGGATGCTGCCAAGTGTCAATATGCTCTCAACCCAACCTATTCCACCAAGTCACCAGTAAAACACTCATTTAATAGCCTCCTTAAGCTGTTGTCTCATATTTCATTTATTAATTAATAAAATATTCAACAATTACATTCAATTATCCTTGCCCCCACTTGGTCATTAATTGCAAACTTTATAATAAAAATATAACATAATGTTTCTTAAAAACATAAAATGTTTTGCAATTTGGGGCATGTGACACTGCAAGTGCATATGTCTCTTCAAAGTCAATCCCCTCTTGCTAAGAAGAACCCTTAGAAACTAATCTTGCCTTGAATTTGTCAATACTACCATCTGCTTTAAATTTAGATTTGAATAGCCATTTTGATCCTATGGGTACTTTATATTTGGGTAATTTTACTAAATCCCAAGTTTTGTTTCTCATAAGAGAATTATATTCTTCATTCATTGCAGTTACTGATTCTTCCTTATCTTTGGCTTGTTCATAATTTAATGGCTCTATGACATCCATTATACCAGTCATCAAAGTACAATCTCTAAACTTTACTGGAGGATGAGTTTGACAAGATGACCTTCTAGGTAGTATAGTACATGTTGGAGTTACATCCATGGTCCTTCTGTCTTCTGTTGTTTCATCATCTGAGGTAGTATCACTCATGCTTGATTCATGTTGCTGAACTTGCTACTATTCTTGCACTTGCTGCTAATCCTGCACTTTTTGAAGAATTTTATCTATTTTGACATGCTCATCTGGGATCAGTTCTTCATTAGCATTATTCATCCTGTTACACATATCTTTATTTTCATGAAATACAACATATCTACTAGCAATCAGTTTTTGTGAACTAGGATAAAACAATTTGTATGTTTTCTGATCATCACAATAGCCAACCAAGATACATTCTATGGATTTTGCATTCAATTTCCTTCTGTCATCTTTAGGTATGTATGCAAAATCCCTAGAACCAAATATTCTTAAATGACTAATTTCAGGTTTATAGCCATAAAAGATTTCAAATGGGGTTTGAAGTTCTAGTTTCTTTGTTGGACTCCTGTTTTGTAAGTACACGACAGTGTTAATTGCTTCAACCCAAAATCCATTAGAAATGTTCTTACCTTGGAGCATGTTGTGAGCACATTCCACCAATGTTCTATTTTTCCTTTCAGCAATACCATTTTGCTGAAGTGTATCTATGACTGTGAATTGCTGTTGGATTCCATTTTCTGTACAATATCTTCTGAAATCTCTAGAAGTGTACTCACCACCTTGGTCTGATCTGAGGATTTTAAGGTGTTTACCTGTCTACTTCTCAACTTTGATTCTAAATTTCTTGAAGTATCCGAATACATCGCTTTTCCTTCTAATGAAGTAAGCCCATGTGAACCTGGATCTGTCATCAACAAATATCAGAAAATACCATGCACCACTAAGTGATTTGGTCTGCATAGGTCTACATACATCAGTGTGTATTAGTTCAAGGAGTTCAGTGTGCCTCTTCTCCCATGGTAAGGAAATTCATTTCTATGTTGTTTTCCCAGTTCACATGTGGCACATTCAATATGATCATTTTTAATGACAAGAATACCCTCAACCATCGATTTTTTCTGTAATAACATGAGATCATTATGATTGAGGTGTCCATACCTATGATGCCACAATTCAACATTTGAAATAGCTGATGCTGCTAGTTCCTGATGGTTTCCCTTGATTTCATCCAGCTTGTACAATCCACCAAGTCTAGATCCTATCACTATAACCTTGTAATGATCTTGGACATCTTTTGCATGGCACTTATATTTATCAAATTCAACTTTCATATCATTATTGGTGATAGCATAAACAGATATTAGATTATTTTTTATTCCTAGAACATACATCACATTATGTATCTATTTAAATTGTCCATCAGGTAGGTTAACACCTATCACTACATAACCTAGGACTTTGTGAGACCTATTATCACCTAGATAGATGTGTGTGCCATCGGACTTTTCATAATACTCATCATAGCAGTCTCTATTATAGGACATGTGGGAAGATACATATGAATCTATGAACCATGCATTTTCATCATTTGTCTCAGCAAACAAAGCATGTTTAGATATAAACAGTCTTAGGTTTTTAAATCCATTGACATCCAGGGTGTCTTTTCTAACATAATTTCCATTATGTTTTATGTATTTTTTATTGGAATCATTGTTTATCTTCTTAAAACAATGTCTAGCTATGTGACCTAATTTTCCACAATAATGCCATACAACATCTTTATTAGCACTAGAGTCATTGCATGGCATACCTCTGTTTCTTGCATGAAACTTGCCTCTACGTGGATTCTAGTGATTTCCTATGTGTGGGTATCTTCCTCTTGCCATCAACGCCTGATCTAAAGACTGAGATTCAGGCTCATACATATTCATCCTTTCTTCTTCTTGTATCAAGATTCCACTAAGATTTTCAAATGTAGGAGGGGTTTGTCTTGTTGCAAGTGTTGAGATGAATATTTTATAATATGGCAATAGACCTTTTAATGTGATAGATACCATATTAGTACTAGATACTTCTTCACTTATGTCACCCAGATTATCTCTGAAGTCTTTGATGCGGGAGAGATATTTAATCATAGTTTCATTCACATCCATCTTGATAGACAATAATTTGGTCTTTAAAAACAAAATTCTATTAGAATAAAAGGTCTCATAAAGACCTTTCAGTTTGTCCCATGTGTCTTTGGACTTCTTGGAATTTTTGATGTGAGGTATGATGTTGTCTTTTATAAACATACGAATCAACACTTTTGCTTAGGTTTCCATTGAGTTCCAATTTGAAAGAGACAACTGATATATAGGCTTATGTTCATCCCATTTCAAAATCAACCACAAACTAAGAGCTTCAAGTACATGAATCAGCTTGAATTTCCAATTTACATAATTTTCCCCATTCAATTTTGATGCTTCAGTAATGTATAAATCAGCTAGGGACATGTCAGCCATTTTTACAGTGCTGAAAGACAATTTCAATCGGGGAGGACAAGGAATTTTTTTTTCTAGCTCACCTCTTCACTGGCAAATAAGCAAATGGATTGGCACTTGATGTGTGCAAGTGATTCGGCACTGGCCAAAAATAATTATAAGTGAGGGATCTTCGATGCTTCTACCCTTTTGTACTTTAGCGCTGGTGGCACACTTTCTTCTCCTCCAGACAGCACTGTTGGCATACTTCCTTCTCTTCCAGACAGCACTGTCGGTGCACTTCCTTCTCTTACACACAACACCATCGGCGCTCTATCCACCTTCAACAAGTGCATCGTCCAAGGTAAAAAAAATAAAGTAGTGCCACCATGAATGAAAACTCAGTAGAAAAAAAATACATGCTGCTTTGTAATTCTTTATAAGTGAGGGATAAAATTATTTACACGTGACAAAATAAAATATAAGCTCCTACGTTCACTCTTGGTAGCGATATCCATGTTGTCAATAACCAATTTAGAGATAAATAAAAACTTCAGCAATTCACCTTAGTGATGTAAAAAAAATACTATGTTCTCTTCTCGTGGAAATGTGAACAATGATTCTCCTTTCACTCTCATGCCCAACACTGTGGTGGCTCACTTCAATACTTCAACGATGGCAATTTAAGCTCAGGAAAAAAAAGTCAGTTATTTTCCTTCACTAGTACAAAATGAGAAATTAATGACTAGAAAAATGAGTAAAAGCTGGCTATAAACAACTATTTTTGAGTCGGCGAATAATAGTAGCTAATTTCCACTATCTTATAGTTTGACTAACTTAGCCGTATTTCACTCAGTCATTAATAGATTGACTTATTAGTCATTGATTTAGTCATTGATAGTCAATGATTTAGTCATTGATTTAGTCATTGATAGTTAATGATTTAGTCATTGATTTAGTCACGGATTTAGTCACGGATTTCATCACGGATTTGGTCACTGATTTAGTCACTGATTGTAACACTTAATGACCAAATATACAACTAAATAAACTACTAGATGATAACATATTAATGACTAATCTATATACGACTAAATGTTATTCACGCTATAAGATACAAGAAAATATCTACTAATAGTCGTATATATGTGAATTTAGTCGTTTTTGTAGTCACAAATTTATGATAGGGAATGGAGGAATCGAACCACCAACCTCCTGCTTATAATTAGGCAGGTGCTCTACCATTGAGCTAGCACCCTTTAAGAATTTTTTATTACTTGATAATGATGATATTCAAACAAATTTTGCATCATTCAAGCATACAAAATAATGATTATCAAGTTACTATAGATCCATAATGGCTTACCCTGTACTAGTACTTCAAGTCCTTCTTGCACTTAATAAATGCATTTGAAATACTTGAAGGACTATTAAAAGATAAGTCATTATGTATCTACAGTAACTTGATAAACATTATTTTGTATGCTTGAATTATGCAAAATGAAAAAATCCCAGAAATTTATAGGAATGACAAGCATGCATCCAATGTTAAACTATCTACTGAGTCATCTAGAGTCATGCCAAGATATCTGAATTTGACTGAAAATTCATAAGTAACTTGGACTCTTGTAAGCCAAAGGTTACAGACATTTTCACCAACCAACTAAAAAAAAAACCTCCAAATATCAACAAATCATTTGCGTCCACTGTGTCAAAAAATCACTACACAGTTGTACCAATCAATAATACTTTTGCATACACAGCTACACCAAAATTTCCCACTATCAAACTAAAAAAAATAGCTCTGATACCATGCTAAAAATATCAAAATCTATGCACTAACTTCATTGACAGATTTTGTCAAACACTTGGTACACTCTGATCTTCATCTTCTACATGCATAAAACAACCACAATTCTCTAGCATACATTTTTTTAATGTTTGTAAGCTAATACATAGTACTAAGAATACTATTATTGATGGAAATAGCTCATGACAACAGATTGCAATAAAACATTTGATATAGTGATTTTGGTCTAAGACCTTGGAAAAACTAGCCAAGAGAGAAATTTATTTTATTGAGCTTTAGGAAGAATAATACATAGGCAGAGCAGAAGTACATATCAGCATTAAATTCACAATACTTAACTCACAAGTACCTCGGTCCATCACCTTGAAAACTATTCCCATCTTGGAAATAGTGCCCACAACCAATGTAAGATATTCCTCAGTCACAATCTCAAAAATGTACCTCGATTTTAGATCACACAACACTTTATCTTGACTGTAGTATTGTACAGGAACATTGAACACATTCTCTCTGTAGCAAACAAGATATTTCAACATCTAAAACTCTCCCAAAATCTAAGCCATCAATATACTGTACATCCAACCTTCTACAACAGAATGGACCTCTCCTACTGCAGCAAAACAAACTTATTTAATATCTGATCACTTATTGGGCTATGTGCTACTTATTCTCTTCTAAAAAATATACCCTCAAACTGCTGCACTGAACAACATTTAATGGCAGCTCATTTCTAGGAGTGCATGCCCTCTCCTTTTCTTAGAAATGTGCCCTCTTCTTTGTTTATGCCTCCTGTTTCTCTCAGTTCAACCTCTTGCACTCTCTTGGAAATTCGTGCCCCTCACACATCTCTCCAACTCTCTTGGAATGTCTTCAAATGAGTCTCATGGAATCTATTTTATCATTTACTTAGAATAACTACTTTGTCTTTTCATCTTCTATGGCCAAGATTTGATCTTGGCCCACAAATTCAAGGGTTGTGATTTAATCTCAAGATGACTTAAATCACTTAAGTCACGACTATATAAAAATCACATCTTTCAAAAAGTCACTTTTAACCCTAAAATAATAAAAATACACTTTAATAATATAAAGTACAACACACTTTAATATAATAAAGTCACTTAAAAAACATTTAATGGAGTCACTTTATGTCATTAATGAGACCCTTTGTGCTCAGACCCCTACACATAGACACATGGCACAAAAGTATCTTCGAGCTACCAAAAACTAAGAGTAGCCACATAACTTGAAAAATTATCCAATTAAGATTATAAACCAAAATTGAGAACATCATATTACTTAAATCCCTGTGCAAACATATGATAAATTAGAATACATCCGTACTTCCTATTCCTTCCTAATATGCTAGAACTCCTTAGAAATTGAGTATTTTTGTTACAAAAAAAAAATTATTTTTTTGAACAATAACTTAACTAATCAAAACTTTGTAGCTCGGTCGAGAGACAAAAGTCTGCTAATTTTCTTTGGCCTATCTAATCGGTAATGATACCACCATATTGTACAAAAGGAAGCATATGAAATGATGTTCAATCAAGCAAACAACAACAAAAATGTTCACTATAAGCTTTTAGCAATGGTGCTGCGACATTGCCACCTTATGGGGCAGGAGCTCTTATGTGCATTTTGAGAAAATTTGAATATTATGTCTATCAATAAGGTCAAAATTCAAACTAAACTTCTAAGTGACCAAAAACAGTTTACTATATTTAAAGCAACTTAGCTTAGAATGCCTTTTAGTGTATTTTTGTTATAAAAGTCAAAACAAACCAAAATCTCCTCAAGAAAGCCCTTGAAAATTCTCCAAGATCTCCCTCTTAAATATGGAAAAGTATAAATTGTAAATCTTAAAGTTTTCTGCGATTTGATCAAATTCTTATTTATTTTTCGACCAATATGTGTGTGTTAACTGTTTGTCATTTCCTCCTAGAAAACTCTCCAAAATCTACCTCTTAAATATGGAAAAGTATAAATTGTAAATCATAAAGTTTTCCATGATTTGAAAAAATTCTTAATTATTTTTTGGCCAATATGTGCATGTTAATTGTTTGTCATTTCCTGCTAATTCAGTGTCCATCTCAAAATTTGTTCTTTTTGTTTCCAACTTTGTTTCAGTCTCCTTGAAACCAAATAACCAGGACTAACAAATTTAAATGAGATATGCAAGATTAGTCCAAGATTCTAGGAGCCTTGCTGCAGGAACTGCCAAGTATCAAACCAAGAGATGACTCAGATCATCGGTGCAACTAGCATAAATATAGTGTAGTTCTGGTAAGCTCAGAGCCAAATTTCAGACCTGGAAGTTGAAGACATGGAAATCAGTGGAACCCATGAACTGAATTTTGAAAATGTAGCACATATGATAAGTAACTACATGGAGTGTGCAGTTTTTTAGAGTAATTTTAGACCTAGTATGCAGTGCTTATTTTATCGTCCTCAATAACTTTAGGACCAAAGACATTTGTCATTTCCTCCGAATGTAATTTTGTATAGATAAGTCAATCTTTGATAACATCATCTGAATACATGCCATTGAGGATAATTGTAAAACAAGTACATTTTGCATTTAGTAGAGACTTAAGTATAAACCACATTGTATCATGATATGTACTTACTGTATATAATGTATACATATTTCTATTGCATCTATAGGCTTTATATTTCTAACCTTATTAGTAGAAAACTACACAAACAAAAAACAAAATAAAAAGATAGCATGACAACCATAATTATTTTTAAATGCAACATATATTATATCACAAATCAATATACATATATGTCAAAGATTCGCGAATCCAGGAGCTAAAGAGTAGTCACAGAAAAATTTAACAGTTCAACCGTAAAAACTAAATATATATTTTAGTTAATCCCCATAGTATCCCAACTCATGAGCTGAGAAAGAATCAATGTGGAAAGCAGGATGATGGAAGACCTATCGCCTTTCTTTCCATCTTTTCAATGAGATTTATAAATTTGACAAAATTATCTAAATTATACAAAACATTACCTGTAGTGCTAGAAGGAAATGTGTGAAGCATGATGAAGACAAATGTACCAGTTTCATTCGACCTTTTCAAAGACATGTAGCTACTTGTTTGCCCCAGTTATTTCCATAGTTCACACAAGCTCTAAACATGTAACAAAAAAAACTTTTCCTTTGATGTATACTTCCACATTTTTTAATTCGATTTGAAGTGGAAGATCCAATTCAGGTCCCAAAGTCAACTCCCAACTTTCCATAACAATATCATTACCAGAAATACATCCAGTGCCAGGATGTATGCAGTGCACATTATTTCCCTTGGACCATAGCATTCGCATCGCACTCAAGTCACCTTTTTCAAATGCTTTGTAAAATCGTGCATTGGAAGCAAGAAAACCTACATGATTGTTTTCATGCAGCATCCGAAGCTCATCACAAAGTATTTCTACTTGTGCATAGTCCTTAGCTTTAATATCATTCTTTAGCTCTACCTCCAATGACTGCTCATCTAACATTAAATTGTCACTTCTTGATGAGCCTTATGCACCTCCACCCAAGCCACTAGAGGACTAGGAATATAATAGCCATTGAAGCCTATTCTTGGAAACTACATTGAATTGACCCACACAAAAGAAGCAACATGATTTCCTAAGTTTATATGTAAAAGAAGAACTGCAAATATTGACCATTTTTTCTTTGATGTAAACAAGTTTATTTTTAATCATAAATTATACCATTAACTAACAGAAACAAATGAAGCTACCATATTTAAAACTAAGAAACATCATTAACATGTAAACCAAGGATGCTCTGGTAGACATGATGCCAATGTCACAAGAAAATGTGTTTACTATTAACCAATTATCAATAGCTACCCTCTAAAACCTACACTAACCAAATATAATAATAGAAAATATTGTTAAAATTTTCCCAAACCAGCAAAATCAAATGCCAAATCTCTAAAAAATCCCACCCCTAGATTTCAATTTACATTTATACTCAATAATAGTCACAGGGATCATCTTAATGATTTCATTTGTTTCTATTGTTCATAATGGAACACGGGTAAACTTGAATTAACTTCCTTTTTCCTCTCATGCAATTGAAACAACTACAACTAGCATCTCAGTTATCAATCAGAGGAAATGCTGCCTCCATTGATCTCCAACAAGAGACTCCCAACCTTGGTAGCAAAAGATACAGAAGCACAAAGTAAAATCTCCATTAAAGCATTGATAGGTGTTACCAATTAATTTCATACATGCATATTCAATGTTGATCCAACACTTTCTCTAGTATGTCTAGTGGTTCCATATGTTTGAAATCAAATCGAGTTCTACTTTTCGACATTTTCATTATCATTGAGAGACACCAAATTCATTCCTTCAATTCGGGCTTGAGTTCTATCTTTAGCAAGATTCCCATGCATGCACGTAACATTCAACACTTGTAACATGCATGGTAGTGTGATTTATTTAAATGGGTACTTTTCAATGTTTCATCAAGTTTCTAGGACATGGGGATGCGTGAGAGGGAAACACATTAGAGGAACATGTGGAGATAACCCCAAATTTTAGGGGTGTCATGGAGAAAGTCATGATCCCTATCATTAGGGACCCTATCTCTAAAATCATAAAAAAATATAAAATTAAAAAATAAAAATACCAAAACATAAATAAGACATCTAATTGTATTTCATAATGAAAAGTTTGATAAACGCAACTTAGATTAGCATTTTAGGTTTTAGGTTTTTCTTTTGTTCAACTCTTTAAAAAAATTGAAGTCAAATTTCAGTCAGGTTACCAAGCATCCCAGATTTCAAAAGGGGGGGTGGCCAATAGTCTCCCACACAGGTAAAATGTTGCTCGTTTTGTGCAAAACATTTTGCATCATGTTTCATTGAATTTAGATTTGTGGGGACACCAAAACATTTCACATCGACTTTCATAAACCTGAAAGTGTGGGGAGCACAACCCTCAATAACACTAGTGATTTTTTATTTGGAGATTGCTATTTTGAAAAAAATTCTATTCTTAGAAACTTCCATTTTTAGCAAAATGTTGAAAATTTGAAAACACATATAGTAGTTTTCCAATAGGGTATTCTTCATTTTCGAGTTTTCTATTTGGGAAACTTTTTGTTAGGGAAATCCAATTAAATCTCTAGATACCTAAATAACCAGACACATCCAAAACCTATGTCATGTCTCATGGGGTCATGTGAGACAGGGAGATGATGTCAACACATGCCTGACACATGTTTTTTTGTTTCCTGGAATTGGGACACGAAAAAACACATGTTGGGAACGTGTTGACATCGTGTCCTATGGAGGGGTCATCCTCCACACCTGTAAGATGCAAATCATCAGATGGTAAGAGAGGAGGAAGAAGAGGGTCAGGGAAGTCATATGAGTTTGTTGATTCAGGCATGGAGAAGGACTGTTGACAGATGAGTTTCTTCCATCTTGATCTCATCTATGATCTACCTGTTTTTGTATTTACTATTTACTACTACTAGTTGCCATTGGAATTATGACATCTATGTAATACATTTTGATTTTCATGACTTAATGAGAAATATGGTTTCGACATCTTGAGCTATCATCTTTTTTCTCATTGTGGTTTGTGAATGACAAAATGTGTAATGTGTATTGATTCTAATTTCTAATTAGTAATTTCTATTGAATATTTGTAAATGTTCTAGTTTCTAAAAAAAAATGGATCTATATATCTATATTTCTGATACACACACACACATATATAACATGTCCTCTGTGTCCTGATTCTAGGGGTCACCGTGTCTATGTCGGACACTCGTATTTTCGTGTCCCGTGTCTCGTGTCCTTGTGTTAGGTGACTTAACTAGATACTCTTTTTGAAGGAGTGCAGTGTGCGAATTCCGGTGATGATTAGAAAAAGTTTGTTGATAGGGTTTCTAATTTTTAAAAGTTCTAACATGGATAGATTCATGCATTGATGGAGAAGAAAACACAGAAATTTTAAGTAATTTTGTGAAAGTGAAAAATAGGTAAAATTAGGGAATCATGTCTAAAATAGCAGCAGCAAGTTGAATGACTTGTGCATGCAACAATGGGTTATATTTACATGTGAGTGTATGTTTCCATGACCTTTAGAGCAGGTGAATCAATAAATGAGGAGATATATTTTACAGAGAGAATCCTACCCATTATCCTTTTTGCTTTTGGAATCTTATCCATTATGTTTTTTGAAGTCTTATCAAATGTGTTTTTTTCTAGATCTTATCTATGTTTTTTGAAGTCTTATAAAATGTGTTTTTTTCTAGATCTTATCTTGTCTATTCTGAGCTAAGAGGAGAGAACTCCACTTGAGGTCTATTAATAGTAGAAGCAAGTTGAACAAGTTGTACTGGAGTAGTGGGTTATGTTTACATGCGGGTGCGAATTACATGACCTAGTATAGGAGGTGGATCAACCCATGGCTGATATATTTGACATGCTTTTAACAAGATGGGATCATGTTGTTAAATATAATGCAATTGCGAGAGCCATTCTCTTGAAATAAGGCACCCTAGTCAGTTAACTAGGGTTCCTGGTTAGTTAACCAAGTAGTGTAAGTCCCTAGAAAGTATCTAGGGCACCTAGCTTGTCTATGGATCTTCGTCTAGGACCAAGTAGTATGAGCTATGGAAAAAGTCTCTAGCTGATCACTAGGGCCTCCTGGATAGTTAGAATAGAGATTCATGGTTTGGGACCAAGCATTGCATACCCCTAGCAGTTATCTAGGGTATTTGGTCTGGAACCAAGTTAGATAAGCCCCTAGAAGTTATCTAGGGCCCCTAGTTAATCCCTAAGGAACTTGGTCAGTTAACCATGTGGATCTAAGTCAGTTAACCAAGATGATGGTGATGTGTGATGCCCTTCTCTCCTAGGTCTTCGAGATGGTTGATTTAGGTTGTTTCCTCAAGGGACTAGCCACCCCTTTATGGAGTCACTAGCACTTGACCTTAGGAGTAGTTAAGAGGACCAAAGGATCACATCATCCAATATGAACTCCCCTTATATGGTCATGATGAACTTCCAGTTATTGCTTCTGACATGTGGACCACATACCTTGAGAGAGAGGGTTTAGGAGTTGTTGCTTCTTTTGTTTAGCCATGTGTTGAACCTTTGTCCCTCCCTCCTTTGTTATCTGTATGGTTAGCCCTTTTGTTGATTTGTGGTTAGAAGGGTTGTTTTCCTTGGATTACGTGTAAAGTAATTCATATCTTACTTATTTGCATGGTACTTGACACAAAAAGATGGATTTACCTCTCCAACTCTTAGGAAGAGGAAGGTATGATCAGTCAATGTTCCACCACTCTCTTTAATGATGCAACCAACCCTACCAAAACCACTGCAAATGTCCCCTAAAATGAAAAGGATGCATCCTTGTTGAAAATTTGGATAATCACACCTTACTCCCACCTTAGTCATAATTTAAAGAAACATGAATGGCATAATTTAATCTGAGCATTTGAATACTATTTCATTGATTGATTATTTGAATATCAACATTGGATACAAGATGGGTTGTCCAATATTTTTCCAGCAACTCAAAGGAATTGTGATTGGCGAAGTGTAATGGTAAAAATACCGTTTTACTGTAACTTCTTGAAATGTAATATATGTATCTGGATATTCTCACTGAGTTGTATAATCAATCAATGGAAAATAATTCCATATTGGAAATATAAAATAATATTAAGATGAATGATGATATATTACAAAGTGAGTGCCATATATATATAAATTGGAAAGGCACTTTGGATACCATCCATGAAAGGATGTGTCATTTTAGAATAGTTTACTAATAACTATTTATTAATTATTAATTATGAATATCAATATGTATTAATATTAATAATTCATATATATATATATATATTGTTATTGTTATTATTTAATTTTGTTACATTGCCACTCCCTTAGAAAGGCTTTGTCCTCAAAGCCTTATAATGTTTCTGCATCATTTTTTTTGGTGTCACAACTGATGAAACGTGTCAATACGAACTACTAAGAGTTGAGGACAACTTTCGATATGTGGATGAATCAATAAATCCCAAATTGATTTGTTGTGGACTGTTGGCATTCCATACTGATCTATCGTTAGGAGATTTGATCACATTGGTACCACTATCTTTCAACATTTCCCACTTTTTAGAATATCTGTTTTTATGGTTGGGGTGTCGATATGGAATTTTCACAATGTCATTATCTTTATGAGTGTCATTTTTTTAGCATTGATTTGAGTAGAAAGTTGTGTTTTCATCTCTTGAGGTTTTGAGGTTTTGTTCTGTATCTTTTCCAACTTGTTTTCTAACTGCATGTTATCATTTTGAAACTTCTTAATCACTTCTACATGTGATTTTCTGTCATCTTCAGACTTCTTAAGTTGTTCCTTAAGATCTTCATTATGCCTTCTGATACAACGATTTTCTTCCACAGTTTGTCTAGAAGTTTTCCTTCAATGTCTTCCATAGATTGTTTTGTCTTCCGACTACTTTTCAACTTCTTAATTTTTGTGACCAGTGTCTTGTTATGATTACCTAATCTGAAAATTTCTTCGGAATGGCTTGATAAAACCTTGTTGAATTTTGTCAGTTCTAACTTATGTGTCTTCTTACTGTCATCATACTACCGCTGGAGTTTTTCTTTTCGTTGTTTATGATGAAGTAACTTTGCTCCTTGATTTTCTAACCTCATCCGGACTTGCGCCAATTCAACATCTTTTTCCATGATGAGTTTGTTTAGATTCTTTATTTCTTCTTCTAATTCGTTATCGCATCCATATGGTGATTTGTTGTCATTTTTTGACTTTTTGATCTAGTCTTCTAGGTTTTGATTATGAATTTTTAAACATTGATATTTCTTTATCCCGATCAGATAACATTTTCTTGTTATTTCTTATGGTTCATTCTAGCTGTCGATTCTGATTCCATAAGCGGTGATTCTCATCGTCTTTCCACTCTTTCAACCACTTTTTCGTCTCAACCTCAGCTTGTAGACTTTTATTGATCACCTTGTATTGTTCTAACTCATCCACTGTTGTTTTTAGTTGTGCCTTCATTTCCGAATATGTAGTAGCCATTGTTTGTGACTATGTTTCTACTTTACTTTTGTCTTCATTTCTTCTAGAAGGGTAGATACAAAAACTTTAATATTTCTCAATATGTCTCTTTTGGAAAAAGCTTTCTTCGACTATTTCTTGTTAGGTCAAATAACCTTTCTTTTTTCCAAAAATATTTATTTTTTTAATAAAATAATAATAATAATAATAATTATTATTATTATTTTTAAACTTAAGTTATATAAAATAATATATAACATTCCAAATTCTAGTCCTTGACTTTTATTTTTTTCCAATACTTTTGTAAAATGCAAGTAGATTGGGTGGTTGGGATGAATAAGTGTTACCTTCCCCACCTAAGTTCAAATCTCACTTGTTTTTTAGTAGCAATTACTATGCACCCTTTTTATTTGGGTGGTTGGGAGGAATGAATGTTACATTCCCCACGCAAGTTCAAATCTCACTTGCTCTTTACTAGTAATTATTTTTGCACTTTTATATTCAAACTCAAACCCACTTTAAGAAACCAGGTGTGGTTTCACTTTTACCCTCTCTTTTTTTTTTTCCTTTTACTTTTATCTTTTTTTTCCTTTCTCTTTTTTTTTCCTTTTGGTGTAAATAATGTGAAACCCAAAAATTCAGGGAAACCTTGGGTGATGGATAAAAGCCAAAAATATGGCCAAAGGCGGAAATCTAGCCAACGAGGCTCTCGTACCACTGTAACGGTAAAAATACCGTTTTACTGTAACTTCTCGAAATGTAATATCTGTATTTGTATATCTCACTGAGTTGTATAATCAACCAACGGAAAATAATTCCATATTGGAAATATAAAATAATATTAAGATGAATGATGCTATATTACAAAGTGAGTGCCATATATATATAAATTGGAAAGGCACTTTGGATACCATCCATGAAAGGACGCGTCATTTTAGAATAGTTTACTAATAACTAT